>SRPW01001342.1:0-10704 GCA_018360225.1 Claviceps pusilla | reverse complement strand
AAAAAAAAAAAAGACGAAGAAGAAGAAGAAATAATCACTCAAATCAGTAGCCTCTCGCCCTCGCAACCAACTACGCCCGCGCAGAAGCCTACATCCGCTCCGCGGCCAGCCAAGGCGCCCACCTGGCCGTCCTGCCAGAGTACCACCTCGGGGGCTGGTGTCCCTCCCACGAGGCCCTCGCCTCGACGGCGCAGCACTCGCGCGGCTACCTCGCCAAGTACTGCGTCCTGGCGCAGAGTCTGCACATGGCCATCGTGCCAGGCACGCTGCTGGAGGAGGTGCCGGTGCCGGTGCCGCGGCGGAGCAAGCACGAGGTTGACAGCGAGGTTGACAACGGCGCGGCAGACAAGCCCCTTTTCGCCAACGTGGCCTACTTCATTGGGCCAGACGGGGCGGTCCTGGGCCGGTACCAGAAAAAGAACCTGTGGCATCCGGAGCGGTCGCATCTTGCCGCGGATGCAGCCTCTCCGCACGCCGCGTTTGAGACACCCTGGGGGAGAATGGGCTTGCTCATCTGCTGGGACGTCATGTTCCCGGAGGCGTGTCGGGCGCTGGTGGCGGATGGGGCGCGCGTGGTGGTCATTCCGGCGTGGTGGCTCGCGGGGGATGGGGGCGAGGAGGGCACGAGGTTGAATCCGGGATGTGAGAGGATGTTGTTGGATCATGTGTGTGTGGCGAGGGCGTTTGAGGGGGCCGTCGGGGTGGTGTTTGTGAATGCTGGCATGAAGGGAGGGGGGGAGGAGGGAGTGACATTTTGTGGTGCGACCCAGGTTGCGCTGCCGATTGTGGGGAGGCTGAGTGAAGGAGAAGGAGGAGGAGAGTCCATGGGCCCGGAGGAGCAGATGAGGGTGTTTGAGATGGATCTGGCCGTGTTGGATGTGGCGGAGCGGGTGTACAAGGTGCGGGAGGATATGGCGAGGGAAGGATGGCATTATGGACCGTACCGGTAAGGGGATAGATGGAGGAAGTGGCTTCAATAAAGAGTGATAATGGACGTGAGCGTGTCGTGTTTGCATGGATTGTGTGGTGGGAAAAACGACGTATTTATAGGTATGACTCAAGTATGGACTATATATTACTCCATGCACAGCGCAACGAGTTTGAAATATCAAGAGTAAAAAATATAGCACAGTCGGTACGGTACACCTTGTTCATTCATCTCCGCCAAGCCTCACACAATATGAATACATTCCCCTCGAGCAAATCATGCAACGAGAAACCCTCCATTCATCCACATGCAGCAGACTACGTGCATCTTCAAGCAGTCTCAGTCGTAACAGTCATACGGCCGATTGTAAAGCAGAACGAGGGCTGCGCCGGCAAAAGTGGTATCCTGTTACAGACAGAAACGAAACGCAGAAAGAGATTCGAAACGAAAAGGAAATGAAAAAAAAAAAAAAAAAAAAAAAAAAAAAAAAAAAAAAAAAAAAAAAAAGCCAGGGGAGACTAGCCCATCCGTGCTTGCGCTGCGAAAAAACGACGCCGTAGGTCAACATCTTCCTCGGTATGTTTATTGATAAGCCGGTCCAGTTCCCTCTTGGCTTTGTCCTTTTCCCTCGGAGTGGCTGTCGCCCATCTTGCGCGTACGCTATCAGCATAACGCAGGCTTTTATCGTCTCGGTCGGTCCATATACCTTCGACATTGGAAGGGATCTTTTCCTTCTTCTGGAGCCGCTCCATCAACAAGGTGGCCGGCCACCCCGGCCGCAGGGAGGCGCGATTTAACGATTCCATCACAATTGATAGCGAATATCCTAGGCTCTGGTAATATTCTACACATTCTCGTATGCTTTGGCTCTGTCCTTCTTCATCCGGAGAGACTCGAATCGGTCGCAGTGGCTGTTGTGCCCTCGTTTCTGCCTTTTGTGCAGTAAATCGCTGACTATTCGTGTTGAATGACGCGGGCAGAGAACGTCTGACGACCCTGCTGTTCGTATTCGTTTTGACAGCAGGTTGTTGTTGTTGTTGTAGGGCTTCCACCTGGTTAGATTGAGGTGGCCTGCCGACAGAGCGGGAACGTCCTAGATTCAGAGGTATCGGTTCGACATTCGACGCCTCGAACTGTAGTTGTTGCGAAGGGGTCACGTTGAAACTACTTTGCCGAGTCCCGAATGAAGGCTTCGAGCTGGCTTGCATCTCGGTCGGATCCTCTGCTGGCATCTCATCATCTTCTTTGTCGGTTGGGGATAGAGCATGCCTCCCGAAAGTGACTCTGGCTCCTGACCTGTTTGTCTGCTCTTCTTCTCTATCACCATCGTCGCCGTCGTCAGCATTTGCTTCTTCTTCTTCGTCGTCGTCGACTAGTACTACTTCCTGCTGCTGCTGCTGCTGCCTTATTTTTGAAAGCGTAGGCGACCACGTATTCGAAATACCTAGCCTCTCTTCCGGTGTGGCTGGAATCTCAGCAACGCGATCCGGACACCTTCGTTTGGACCGACTCTCACTCATAGAAAACGAATCATCCTCTACATGCCGTTTCCCTCTGATAGATTCTACCGGAGGAGACGATTGATAGACCCTTGCTGGTGAGTC
This sequence comes from Claviceps pusilla, assembly GCA_018360225.1. Classification (NCBI taxonomy): domain Eukaryota; kingdom Fungi; phylum Ascomycota; class Sordariomycetes; order Hypocreales; family Clavicipitaceae; genus Claviceps; species Claviceps pusilla. Next base: position 8,172 of record SRPW01001342.1, on the reverse strand, counting down.
CAGATTGGACGGAGTCTCCGGGGCCCCTTGCACCTGCACATCCTCATCATCAGGAACGTAGCTGGATATAGCTTCAAAAAAGTTGGCAAGATTTTCTTCGAAGCAGCCTCGCAACTCATCTATCAAGCTTGGATCTTGCCTCCAATCAAATTGCAGAGTCTCGGCAACCTTTGACCAGTCCACTTCCTCAGGCGGCACGTTTTGCGAGGCAATGGCTTGGCTGAGATCCCACAATTCAATGCGTCTCCCTCTGAGCTCGGGATCGGGGTTGACGGGTACACCGCTCTCTTCCACGAAAATGGATAGATCGTGGTAGAAACGATCCCTCATGTTGACCTGGGTCTCTACCCCAAGTTCTTCAGTCTGAGCGGAAGAGAAGTCATGGGGGGATAAGCTGCGGTGTTGCCGTATCTGCTCCGCAGGTGCCACTGGAGTAATGACAGCCTTTGCAGCAGGAACATGAGCCGGAGGAGAAATAGTCGAATAGCGTCGGGGGCTTGTAGGCTGTACAGCAGGCGTGGGGGTTGTTTGACTGGATGTTGACGCTGCGGATGGTAGTTTTTCTGTTGTCCTCGACGTAGGCTTCAAAACGGCCTGTTTAGAATCCTGTTTGACCCTGGTGGTCGATCGTACAGCGAGGTCTGCTGCCGACATGGCAAGCTTGTTTAATTTTTGCATCGGATAGGCGGCCAAAACCCGGACGAATCTGTTCCTCCACGATTGCCATGGATGAGATGGATGCTGGTACAGATCAGTACGACGGCGCAGGGCATTAATGCTGCCAGGAGCAGGGCATAGAATGCTCACAGTCTCGGCAAACTCTTTGTAAATCTGATTTCCAGTGCGGTCCTTGAAATGAGACAGGACCCAGTTGGCGAGGGCAGCATCTTCCGTGTTGGTAAATTTCGATCTCGTCAGCTTTGGCCGACCCGTGGTTTCCGAATCGGCCGGTCGCATGATGCAGTACCGATCCATCAGCTGCGCGAAGCCATGGGCCACGGAATCGGTAACATACTTCCACGAGACGGAATCCAAAGGCGCATCCTTCCTCACATGATCTGCAATCAGCACTTGCGCGTCCTTTTCCAAGGGCACAACAATGCCTCCGTTTTTCTACAAACAGAATTAGCACCGAGGCAATGGTTGATTGTCGCACACAACGAGAAAAAAAAGGGGATTGTTGGGGGGGGGGGGGGGGGGGGGGGGAGGGAGAGGTCGCTATAGTGGGCATCGCTTCTTATTTCTTGCCTTGATCAGTTCGAGTATATGACTCCTCATGGGCACTCTCAGGGCGACCCAGAAAACCATGTCCTTGAAAATGAGGCCTTTGGTCGCATTCTGAGCGTCGTCGTGCATCACGCGGTCCGCCATGTTTGAATGTGGTGATTGAAGTACCGAGGAACCTAACCCACGCGCAGCCAAGGTACTGCTGTCATGAACGTCAGGCAATCAATGCAGGACTTGCAAACGTCGGCGCCGAGTGGTCGAGAAATCCGGCATCAATACTGGAGAAGAAAGAGGAAGAGCCAAAAAGGCATGAGGCATGCGGGTTTTAAAGGTTCTCCATGACCGGAACGGAAGCGTCGCAATGCACGTCGCGATAGAAGCCGTTCTTTGCTGGATGGCAGGAAGCTCAGGTGGTCCTTCTGTCTTGCTTGTCTTGCTTGTCTCGTCACTCGGGTTGTCTCGTGGGCAACAATGGGCAAATGGGTCATGGTCCATGACTCTATGGATTCATGGTGGATGCAGACGCGTGACAGGGTCGCGTAATCACGTGTGGTAACTTTGCGAGTCCTGCCATGGCTGCTGCTTAAGTACTAACAGCCAGCCCGGCTTATCGTCTGCTGATTGGTCGTCGACGCAAGCTCAGACTTCCAACTTCAACTTCAACTTCAACTTCGACCTCGGACTTGACCGGTTGACCCCCTTGACTCGAACTTGAACAAGGCGAAGGCTTGTTATTTTGTTTGCCCTCAACCCCTCGCAGCAATGATACCGTCATAGGTCCTTTGTGCGTCCCGACTCAGTCCCCACCTGACAGAGCTCTTCCCGCCTGCCCACCAACAAGCCACAACCCGACTTGCGAATCTGAGAGTCAGCGTCAAGACGTCCCGTGTCCTGCCCATCTGGCTGAGCTATTTGCCATTGGCCATGATTTCGCTCAAATGGGCCATCATTGGGGTCCTCTCCGTGAGCTTTGCCGTTTTTGTCACCTTTTTTGGAAAGTTGCCAGCCCTCAGGTGTGTGTGCGTGTGTGTTGTCATTGTAGTAGATAGATGGCCTTCTTCTTTGAAACTTCAAGATGCCCAGCAGAACCCTGTGCTGACTTTATATTCATGTCGACATGATCCAAGACGGACGCCTATTGGGTTCTTACACCGCTTGATATGGATCCATATCCCGAATGCTTTGTTGTCTATTGACAATAAGCTCACCTCGGGGACACTATCGTCCTCTGTGTCCAGGTTTGGGCATTTCTTGATGCATGATCGGCATCCGTCCATTGTTGTACGTCCCATCGCAGAAGAAAGTGCAAAGATAAGAAAAGAAAAAAAAGAAAAAAGGACCGTCAGGTACCTGCAAAGACTAAAAACCCCCTCTCTCAGATCTTTTTCATCGTCCTCATGGTCGGTGGTGAGTACCTGTATCTCCCAGCCGTATGGCACCGCCTGACCCTGCTCACGAAACTCACCGTCGTGTCGGTCGTGTCTCCGCCGTACCTCTTCTTGTACCTGTCATGCGCCGCTGACCCGGGCTACATCACCCCGGAGAATCATGCCTACCACATGGCGTTGTACCCGTATGACCACGCGCTCTTCCACCCGGGGGTCGAGTGCAAGACGTGCGGATTCCTCAAACCTCCTCGCTCCAAGCACTGCAGCGTGTGCAAGCGGTGTATAGCCAAGGCCGACCACCACTGCATCTTCATCAACTCGTGCGTCGGGTACGGCAACCACCACTGGTTCATCCTGCTCCTCCTGTCCACGGCCGTTCTGTGCACATACGGAGGCCTCCTCGGAGCCTCGTTGCTGTCCTCGTCCATCCGGGATCACTTCGCCGAGTGGTCGCCGTGGCATCCGCAGAGACACGGCTGGGGCATGTACCTTGTCCTCTGGGGCTGGGGCGTCCAGACAAACATTGGCCTGGGCGCCGCGGCTCTGCTCGCGGCCATGACGGCGCCTCTTGTCTGGGGCCTCTTGATATACACTCTGTACCTCGTCTACTGCGGCACCACGACCAACGAGTCGTTCAAGTGGTCCGTCTACAAGGATGACATGGACGACGGCCTCACCTTCCGTCGCAAGCTATCCCCCAAACGAGAGAGGGATCTCTTCCGCGAACCGCTGTGCCCCAGATGGCCGGTCGAGCCGGAGATGGTACTTGCCACTCTTGAAAATGGCAAGCCGCCGCCGGCTAGCATGCCGCTGGCGGGAGAGGGGGACTGGGAGCGAGTGTGGAAACTGAAAGACGTCGAGAATCTCTACGATTTGGGCCTGTGGGACAACCTGGGGGACATTTTCGTCTCAGAGTATCGATTTGGCGGCGCAACGGCTTAGCAACCCGGATGTGTCGACACAGGGGTTTGAGTTTGGACAAATGTACATTATTTTGTATAGCGCATACATAGTATCTCTCACACAAGCATACATGGGTCGAGGAGAACTTTTCAATCACAAAAAAAGGGAGTTGGGAGGGTTTGAACAAAAGCAAAACAAAATAATCTATCAGCAACGCTTGTCATCACAGCACAATCCACGCGCATATAGGTCTTAAAAAAGACCTGATCAAGACGAAAAAAAAAAAAAAAAACTAATAGCTACCAGTCCCAACCACCACCATGGCAGACACGCCCCGACCCCATGTCCCGTACCCGCTTTCTAGAGCGTATCGGTGGTTCATATATATGTGTATAATGTGTATCATTGTACTGTTCATTTATTGCGTTGTTTTTTCTATTTTGGTTTTTTTTTAATACTCTCGCCTTGAAATCTCCCACGTCACAGAATGGTGCCGAAGCTATTGAATGACAACCTACATGTCAGCATTGTGGTGACGAGCCGCGGGATTCTCTCCAGAAGAAAGGAAAATAGGGAAGGCTCACCCAAACGTTGTCTTGATGCTCTTGACGTAGTATTCCACCCAATTTCTCTTGGTGACTTCTTCCTGGCCAACGGGCACTCCTTGCCAGGTGACGCGCATCACAGTGACATGGTCGACATCGTTCTGGTCAAACTCGATTTGTAGTTTGGAGAAATGGCCGGCTGGCCATTGGCTTAGACGCCAGCTTTGTACAACCTTCTTTCCCGGTTCGAGTTCGAGGTATTCGCCCGAGACATTACCGCCAAACAACTCGAACTTGCCTCCACTCTTGGCTCCCTCAAAGACCTTGGGAGGGGAGCGCGTGAATGCCGCCAAGCGTTGAGGGTCGACAAAGGTTTGATACAGCTCGTCTGCCGTGGTTCTAAACTCTTCGTTGCTCGTCACCGTCACAGTATTGACGATACCGGACGTACTGCTCGGCGTCGAGTTGGCGGCTGTGGACTTCAGGGTAGAGGTTTGAGGATGCAGCTTGGGCGTCGAGAAGCCACTTGATGGGTTGGAGCCGGCAGCGTGCTGAATGTCCTTGCCGTGCTCTTCAATAAGAGCGGGGGCAAGTTTGGGAAACTCCTTTCGCAGCAGGGGGACAAGCTTTGAGCGGACAAGGTCTTTGACCGGCTGCTTCTCTTTGGACTCGGAGAAAATATCCACATCAAACTGCCAGCAGAATAAGCCTTCACTCTCTCTCTTTCCTGATCGATGGCAAGGGTAATGCTGTGGTGCGCAGTGGCAGTCTACAGCGAGGGCGAACAGAGACATACCACGTATTCGTCCTGCTCGGTATCATGTGCAATCTCGGGAATGGTAATAGTGCCGGAAACTTCATCCGCATCGGGCGCACATCCTACGACAACAAAGAAAAAGTAAGCCAAAGCTAGCCTTTGGTACATGCTACGAGTTCACGCGTGCCCTTACCTGTGTATTCCAAGACAAGCTTAATATCGAAGATGGTGATGACCTTGCCCTTTCTTTGGCTAACATCAACATCACCATCCATGCTCTGGACCTTGCTGATCTTGACTTCTACGTCGCCTTCCTTGGCCTCAACTTTCTGAAGATTATCCTCAAACCACTGCCTGGTCCATTGGGAGACGTCCTTGTTCACCCAGTGCCAGTTGTTGGGATTGTGCAGAACCATTGTAATGAAACAGACGGTGTTTTCTTTTTATGTTTTTTTTTTCTGGGAAGGAAGACACTGGAGAAAACTGACGCGTTAGCGCAAGTATTTCAAAAAGCAGGTTTGCTCGAGAAAAAGACGGTTGCAATCAAAAAAAAAAAAAAATTACAATTTGCTTCCACAGTCAAGCAATCAGAAATGGTCATGGACCACAGCAAATACGGTCATCAATGAAGGGAGTACAAGTCACTCTATGACTGGTGCCAGCTGGTGTCTCATCATGTAGGACTGTGGAAGAAGAGGCTGTTCGGGAAGGAATTGATTTGAGTCGCGAGACTTACGTTGTAGAGGCTGGGGCAAGCAAGACGAGCGATTCAAACGAAATCAAAGCGCAGTGTGTTGGAGTTGGAGTACACAAGCAAGATGGTTTGGTTTGTTCGCGTCTGGTGCGGCGAGCGAAGGGGAAAGGCGAAATACCCCAAAGCTCAGAAGGCTCTAGAATTTTATGGCAGCTTTTCGTGGCCCCACCAGCTGCGAAAAAGCGGGCCCTCGTCGTGCTCCACGATGATGGCGGACATGATGCTCCGTGTCTCCTTTCGCCAATGCGGCATCAATTGATTGCTCTTGGTTCCTACCGATTGCTCCTGATTGCTCCTGTTGGGACTTCTCGACTCCAATGAACCCATAGCCTGCTCCGGTCAGGCGCGTTATTCGTTGCTGACTGCAGTCCCAGATCATATTTTTTAAAAAAAAATTCAGCGGATTACGCTTGCATGGGGAAAGCGTGAGCGATACAGAATTAACCAGCCCATCCTGGTATCAGTCACGGCCTTGTTCGTCGACGCGGAAATGGTTTCAGAACTTGTTTTTCGCTCTCTTGCGATGTGAACCGATATGCTGGCTCTCATTGCTTGTCCACGGACGGCGCGGTGCTTGCATCTCCTCCCGGTCAGAGTGCTTGATGCAAGGTACATGGTTGCAGCAGCAGATGCTATTAATATCATTGGGAAAAGGCGCCGGCTGCGTGCTCAGGTTCTCAATTCGTCCACCAGGAAGCGCGACAACTGCACGTCACGACTACCGGAGCAAATTGGAACATGAGGAGACACGATACCTAATAGACTCTATCTATGTACTTCTCAGTAAAGTACCTACTCACTCTTTCGGCCGGGAAACCAACCACGACGTTTACTACAGTACGTATCTAGTACCCAAGTGCGGGCAGCTAGTGCAGCGAAATGCTCAACACCAAAACCATAAGGCAACAATGTCCGGAATGTCCTGGACCAATGGTGTATGTCCAGCTGAGTGGGTTTTGAAAGGCTGTATATGCACGAAACCCGCATGCTCTGCGCGCCCCAAACGTGGGCATCAAGTGCTTATTTAGGTACTTTTTGCAGCTGGACCATGAGCGCGTGACCAATAGCTTACAACGACCAGAAACCCTTTAGTTCCAACCCATGCATGAATCAGGTCAGGCAGGTCAGACGCAGTGAGTGGGCGTTGGCAGTGTCCACGAGAGAGCCTCAGACAATATCGTCCTCATACGTACGGCAGTAGACGAGCAGAAAGGCATCGGTCGCGGAGGCGGTACGCTCACGAATCTTGCTCGGTGGTGGTTTCTTTTTCACGTGCCAACATACATGCAGTCTGTACATACCTAGTACCAGGTATGATGGATGAATAAAGGAGTAGACCCCGTTCATAAGTGCAACCCACCAGAAACTTACTCAGGTATGCCTTTGAACGGGGCCACCTGATATAAAAGACTCGGATCTGGAATATCTCCGAGTCCAAGAGGCATGGGAGTCACTCGCCCGCCTGGGTGCCTTTTCCATTTCCGTCAAGAGAGCACGCCTTTCCATTGGGTCTTTTTGGTGTACACAATGCTACTAATAAGCGCCAGAAGCCACCCCTCTACTCGCAGTGCTGTCGTGGGTGCTGTCGTACAATGGAAGCGGATGCCAGGACGGAAGATGGTCCATCCATGACTCCTGGTCCGAGGAAGCGAGAAGGGGGCTTGCCGGTGTCCTTTCGCTCCAAATGCCAGAACAGTCCTTGATCGGCGGGGAAAGGGAAGAGGAAGAGGAAGAGGAAGAGAAAGAGAAAGAAAAGGAAAGGAAAGAAAGAGGACGGAAGGGGGGGCGTTGAAGATGAGGGTCTGTCGGTGAGGACCACGTGAACGGCCTGCGAATGAAGGACCTGTGCTTTGCCTGTTTTTCGCTGTTTTTCGCGGGTTGCATGTGGTCTGGTGGGCCGCCGCTGTTACTTTAAATAGAAACTGCTCAAATGGCGCGACAAGGGGGAGCGGGACCGTCCTGTCAAGTCAGTCAGTCCACCCTCAGTCACTCTCACCCGCCCACCCCCCATCGCAAGCTGGCAGCTGGCAGCTGGCAGCTGGCACGAGCCCGTCCGGCAAGTCGACCGCCATCTCTCGTCTCGCATCTCCATTCCCTTCCCTCTGCCCAGTGCCGGCGTCTCCTTCTTTAGCCGCCGCGCTGCGTCTTGTCGATTCGATGTTCGCCACTGCCACCGGCCTCAAGCTTGCCCGGCGCTGAGGCAATCTATTTTCAGCGCATCCAGGCCATCAGGATTCAGTCATCACGGACATTTGCCTCGCCGGCGGGCCGCCCCGGTCGCCCAGTCGATCCAACATGGCTTCGTCCCGTGATCCGCCGCGGCTTCGTCAAGACCTCAATCCGCTCACGACGAGTTTGCTGAGTCCCTGCGGTGCCCGAGCCAGCTCGCCCATGTCTGCCTTGTCCATGGCCTCATCCCATGCCCAGCCTGCACAAACGCCGGCCAGCGCGATTCAGCCATATAATCCTCAAGAATGGGTGCCATCGCCTGCACCTATGCCCGAGAGATCGCGCCCGTTCGTGGTGGAGGCCGCGCAAGGTATGTATGATAAGTGAAACCTACTTGTCCTTCTTCTTCTACCCCCCCCCCCCCCCCCC
>SRPW01001341.1:0-10717 GCA_018360225.1 Claviceps pusilla | reverse complement strand
AAAAAAAAAAAAAAAAAAGAAAAAAGAAAAAAGCTGCTCGTCTTCAAACATGGGTTTCGTCACGGGAGAGAGTGGATGCGACGCAAATGTTTAGCAATTCCGTACTAGCCATAGGCAGGTTATTGAAGGAGATATCCTCAATAATAAACAATATTTGAAAGTTGACTCTGGACGACAATGTGCGAAATAAAAGCTCGTGTCTGCCTCCCTTGGGCTTCGAGGCGGAATGCCGCATACAGCTCACAACATCAATAGCATATTGGCTAGCAGCTTTGAGTTCGCAGGTCATTTGGCCGAATACTAGGTTAGAAGGTACTTTTCGGCACGCAACGTTGAGAAATTTAAGTCAACTTCCCGGACCTCATTGCGCATGGCTTGTCTCGGGAATAAGTCTGTCGCAGGGATTCGCACATAAGGCTTGGAACGTGCCAATCTGCATCAAGCATGATGAGGCCTATAGAATGAAAATTGACCAAATGTGACAGTTACGATTGCCTCAAGTTCAAACGATAACAAAAACAACAACAACGACAAAAATGACGACGGCCGCGTGGTGGAACAGAGACGACGAGCGCTAGTGTCTGAGGCCGCGGACTACTATCACAGACGATGACATGAGGCGAGGTTTGGGCGTTTGAGCCTCCATCCTCCAGTATAAGGCACAACCGACGTTTGTGGGATCGAGATTTAAAAAAAAAAAAAAACCAAAGATCAAAGATGGAAGGAATTCTGCTGTGCTACTTGCAGCTGACTGACGGAACTTTTGTTGTTGTCATGTGCGCAATACCTTCCAACAGTGCAACCAAATGGTGACTTGAACCTGGGCACGGGCACAAACAAGCCCATCAATGGCCATATTCCTTAGCCTGCGTCGTGACCTGCCTCCACAGAAAGACTCTAATAAACTTCAAAATACCAGACAGACACTTTGAAGCTAAGCTTGGAACCTGCTCCCGTCCAATGCCCCGCCGGGAAGGACGGTTATGTCGCGATTGAGTCTTAGCTCCACGATTGAAGATAATGAGGCGCCGCAAAACTCATGACACATTAACGTTTGCCAAGCTCTGAACATGCTCTTCATGGTGCGGATGGCGTGAGCACGAAAACGGAGGTCGACGGGAGGGTAGGACCAGGACAAGACGACGCAATAGGAACGGTACTGAGGGTCGAGGGATGACCCGCCACAAAAATCAGGCAAACGCGTGTTCAGATCTCGACAAGACTTTGTGGCGAATTCATCAGAGTCGCAACGGAACCGCCGAAGAAGTTTTTTTTTTTTTTTTTTGCAGGCGCACGCGGAAGCAACCCGCGAGGAACATTAAACAATAAAAAGCGGCTGTCGTCCCGCATTTTTGGCCGTGTCCTGACTCCTGACTCCTGATCCTTGGGACCTTGGCAGAGCAGCGGTAATGTCGGGTCGTGACGATAACGTGCGTACGGACGGACGGTGGGTTCAGGTCACTCAAAACATTTCGCCCTACAATTTTGGTGTAAAAAGTTCCGGGATGACCTGCAACCCCACTCTACCAGGTACTTGTAGGTACTAGGTACCTAGACAGGCCCCTCGATTGCCATAATCACTCCGTCCCTGCCGCATGCGCAGAAAAACCTTATGCATGCGCAATCCAGCGCCGAGAACTCCATGAGCTCAGTCCTAACTTCACCCCTTTTAAATCCTACGAGAACCAAACGAAACTAGGGTGGGGGTGGCGTGAGAAGGTACGAGAGTTCATTGTTGTCTGTTTGGCTGCGAACACCAAGCAGAGGAATACGATATGGTTACACCGTCACTCATTCGCACGTGAACACGGTATTGTTGGGGGAAAAGGGGGGGGGGGGGGGCGGGTTTCCAAAATGGACTGAGACATGTGTAAATTGGCGAGCTCGTGGGAGCTGGCGCAGTCCAGTACCAAGATGATGACGAACCGTTGCACAATCCCTCCTATTTTTTGGAGTTCGGACTTGGCAGGCTCATCTCACCGATCTCGGTCGAATAAGCTCAGTGCTGTGATACACAAGTCACCAAGGCCAACATTGAAGAAGCAAGGCTACGCTTTGCCATTAGGCAGTTGCAAATCGTAAGAGCAGCTTCTGTGTTGTTATCTAAACTAGTTGATTGGTCGATGCTTTCGGGAAAGGTATTGAGCTAGGCCCGAGGGCCCTCTCTTTTTGCTTATCTGTTGTCTGTAACGGTGGGTTGCGACGCCAACCCAGGTGCGACAGCCAAGACTTTACTTTGTTTCTAGTATTTTTTGTCTCGCGGGCCACCTGTCTTTTAACAGACTTGGCAGCAGGCGAGGGGTAATAGTTGCTTGTTTTCGACAAGGTTCAAGTTGCCTTTCCCCTCTTCGTTTTTACCGTTGAGCTAGCTTGTCTCGGTATTCTGGTCCTCTAGCCCACTGTCAGACTGTTAGTACTTAGGTTAATCCGGTCAGCCTCAAAATAGACCAGGCGCACGTCAACAGGCGCCACCCGATCGCGACAAGACTCGTCATCATGCAAATCTGTTGCGGGCCCTCGACGTTGATATTGACGTTTTGGCCTCCGCGTTCCATGTTCTTTAGCTAGGATAAGCCCCAATTTGGGGCTCTGGATCTAGCGTCAAGTGGCCTATTCATCGGTAGCGATGCAGAATGGTCCTGGGCAACAGAAAACTTGGAGAACCATCCTGGTCCGCGCAACTGGGGCTGTTACCGAAATGAACAGAGGAACAGCTCAATCGTACTGACATCGGAGATTTGTGGTAGATAGTGTCGGACTCCTCCTCCTTTGCAGTACGCCATGAATACAAACCTTTTGGCAAGAAGTGGCCTCGAACACGGTGTGTTTTGTCCACGGCCGTCAAATATTCAACACTAACATCACCTACTGCCTTCTTTACCAGGGCCCTCTGCCCAGAAAAAGCGTGTGATTTCTGTGTTGCCTCTGTTTTTCTGTGCCAACCATCCTTGCCAGTCACGACCAAGAAAGTAGCTGCCGAACCTGCAACACACCTACTGAGTACCTACTAGCTAGGTTAAGTAGCTTCATAACCGGACACCAAGGAAACCTCCTCGGGTCATCTCGCAAAGCCATTTACGGCCGAGAAAGCCGGTGGCAGGCATGACTAAGTAAGTACCTTGAGACCAGCGTGTTGTCCTGAACTAGGCCGGCATTAAAGTGCTTCCAGTCTGGGATTTCTCAATTGCTGTGCAGGCAGCATCCGGCGGACTGCTCGGAGAGTGCTTGAATATCAGGGGCTTTTACCAGAACACTTTTGGCAGCACCGTGCGAGAAGAAGAAGGCATCTGCTGGGCCACATGCTCATTGCTCATTGCTCATTGCTCATTGCACCTTCCCAGCACCTGCAGACCCCGGCAACCCCATCCCCCCCCCCCACCTTAGCTTCTTAGCTTGTAGACCCTGTGCTGTCCCGTTCTCTCCTTCAGACTAACATTGATCAGGCCGATGACACGACCCCGCGACCGACTTCTGCTCCATGTACTCTGCTCTCGGCGTGTCGTGGCTTTAAATTCGCACCAGAGCTCCTTCAATCTCTCCCCTCTTCTTCCCCCCCTTTGCCAATCCTCCTCCTGCTCTTGTTTGATATCTAGTAGCTGCTGCTTGCTTTGCCCACCATGGCAGCCCCCCAGCAGACTCTTACCTTCAACGATGTCTTCGACGATGAGGACGTCGATGAGCCCAAGGCCGCCAACACGGTTCACCACATCCGGGCCAACTCGAGCATCATGCAGATGAAGAAGATCCTTGGTAGGTTTTTGCGATCTTGTGCGCCCCAGATTGTGAGGTGGCTGTTCTCCGGGCTGGCTCGCAACCGCCGAATGAAATCGAACCGAATACAACCCGCGACTTTCGTACTGACTTGAATGGTTTCCTCTCTGTTCCAGTCGCGAACCGTGGCGAAATCCGTAAGTTGAGCTCTATTGACCAGTCCCATCACTCGTGTCTCGTTTGGCGCAACTCAGCATCATCATACTGACCAACATGGATCAGCCATCCGGGTACGGTCCGACCCCGCCCACTTGTCGCCACTTAATCTGGATCATGTCCAGCCGGAGACGGAGCGCTTGCTAATTCATTGTTTTCCATCGAGAAACAGATTTTCAGAACCGTACGTTCTCCTCCAAAGATGGACTCGCACGTTTGAAGACGAGACGGGGCTGAGCCGCAAGTCACTAACTCCCTTGGCAGGCACACGAACTCTCACTGCACACCATTGCTGTCTTCAGGTTTGCTCGAATCCCACCTTTATCGTCTCGCCGCACAGAGGTGTTTTGGGACTGGTCCTGACCCCGCGATAGTTATGAGGACCGACTTAGCATGCACAGGCAGAGTAAATACCACCGAATGATTGAATTCAAACCCATTACAAACTTGCCATGTGGTAACTGACAACATTTTCAGAGGCCGACGAGGCTTATGTCATTGGCAAGCGTGGCCAATACACCCCGGTCGGAGCCTATCTGGCCGGAGACGAAATCATCAAGATTGCCGTTGAGCACGGTGCTCAATTGGTCCACCCAGGCTAGTCCAGCTATGACAGAGCCTTTCCCAATCGCTTATCACTGACTGTCAAGCAGGTTATGGTTTCCTGTCAGAAAATGCCGAGTTCGCTCGAAACGTCGAGAAGGCTGGCCTTATCGTAAGACTGAAGCCCCGAAAACCGCCCACAGCATATTAATTGCCAGTGTTCGGATAAAAAGTCGACAATTGTTGCTAACAGAAAGGTGGGGGGGCGCTGCTCCTTTTTTTCTGTACAGTTCGTCGGTCCTCAGCCTGATGTCATAGATGCCCTTGGTGACAAGGTTTCCGCCCGTACCCTGGCTATCGCCGCCGGCGTTCCAGTCGTCCCTGGTACCGACGGTGCGGTCGCCAAATTCGAAGAAGTCAAAGCATTCACCGATACCTATGGTTTCCCCATCATCATCAAAGCTGCTTATGGAGGTGGTGGCCGAGGTATGAGAGTTGTTCGTGAGCCTGGCTCATTGCAGGAACATTTTGAGCGTGCTACCTCGGAGGCAAAATCAGCTTTCGGAAACGGAACTGTGTTCGTTGAGCGTTTTCTTGACAAACCCAAGCATATTGAGGTCCAGCTACTGGGTGACAACCATGGCAACATTGTCCACCTGTATGAGCGTGACTGTTCCGTTCAGCGAAGACATCAGAAAGTTGTCGAGATTGCGCCTGCCAAGGACCTTCCCGCCGAGACTAGAGATGCCATTTTGGCCGACGCTGTCAAGCTCGCCAAGTCCGTGAACTACCGCAATGCAGGCACTGCCGAGTTCTTGGTCGACCAACAGAACCGCTACTACTTCATTGAGATTAACCCCCGTATCCAGGTCGAGCATACCATCACTGAAGAAATCACGGGCATCGACATCGTCGCCGCGCAGATTCAGATTGCCGCTGGTGCCACCCTCTCCCAGCTCGGCCTGACACAGGATCGCATTTCCACTCGTGGTTTCGCCATCCAGTGCCGCATCACTACTGAGGACCCTGCTGAGCAATTCCGCCCCGACACGGGCAAGATCGAGGTGTACAGGTCGGCTGGTGGTAATGGTGTGCGTTTGGACGGTGGCAATGGCTTCGCCGGCGCTGTTATTACCCCCTACTACGACTCCATGTTGGTAAAGTGCACTTGCCACGGATCAACCTACGAAATCGCCCGTAGAAAAGTACTCCGTGCTCTGATCGAGTTTCGTGTGCGCGGTGTCAAGACCAATATTCCTTTCCTGGCTTCTCTGCTGACCCACCCCGTCTTCATCGATGGCAACTGCTGGACTACTTTTATCGACGATACCCCTGAGCTCTTTGATCTTATTGGCAGCCAGAACCGAGCACAGAAGCTTTTGGCCTATCTTGGAGACATGGCTGTCAACGGTAGCTCCATCAAGGGACAGATTGGGGACCCCAAGCTCAAAAATGACATCATTATTCCCGAAATCATTGCCTCTGACGGCCAAAAGATCGATGTCAGCCAGCCTAGCGAGAAGGGTTGGAGAAACATACTCTTGGAGAAGGGTCCAAAAGCCTTCGCCAAGGCTGTCCGTGACTACAAGGGCTGCCTTATCATGGATACCACCTGGAGGGATGCTCATCAGTCTCTGCTTGCCACACGTGTTCGAACCGTGGACCTCTTGAACATTGCAAAGGAGACCAGCCATGCCCTAAGCAACCTGTACAGTTTGGAATGCTGGGGCGGTGCCACATTTGATGTAGCAATGCGTTTTCTTTACGAGGATCCGTGGGATCGTCTGCGCAAGATGCGAAAGCTCATTCCCAACATTCCATTCCAGATGCTCCTCCGTGGTGCCAACGGCGTTGCCTATTCGTCGCTACCAGATAACGCCATTGATCAATTTGTTGATCAGGCTAAGAAGAACGGTGTGGATATTTTCCGTGTCTTTGATGCCCTGAACGACATTAACCAGCTCGAGGTTGGTATCAAGGCCGTCCACAAGGCTGGTGGTGTTGTCGAAGGAACAGTCTGCTACTCTGGAGATATGCTGAATCCCCACAAGAAGTACAACCTGGAGTACTACTTGGACCTGGTCGACAAGCTGGTAGCCCTCGACATCCATGTTCTTGGTATCAAGGATATGGCTGGTGTGCTGAAGCCACATGCAGCCACTCTCTTGATCGGATCTATCCGAAAAAAGTACCCCGATCTGCCTATTCATGTACATACTCACGACTCTGCAGGTACTGGTGTCGCCTCCATGGTTGCTTGCGCCATGGCTGGCGCTGATGCTGTCGATGCTGCCACCGACAGTCTGTCTGGAATGACTTCTCAACCGAGCATCAACGCCATCCTGGCTTCACTCGAAGGCACAGGCCTTGAGCCCGGACTTGACCCTCGCCAGGTCCGCGCCCTTGACACCTATTGGTCGCAGCTTCGTTTGCTGTACTCTCCGTTCGAGGCTCACCTTGCTGGACCCGATCCCGAAGTCTACGAACACGAAATCCCCGGTGGTCAGCTCACCAACATGATGTTCCAGGCCTCTCAGCTTGGTCTGGGCTCCCAGTGGCTTGAGACAAAGAAGGCCTACGAGCACGCCAACGATCTTCTTGGCGACATCGTGAAGGTGACACCTACCTCCAAGGTTGTTGGTGATCTGGCCCAGTTCATGGTATCCAACAAGCTCTCTGCTGAGGACGTCAAGGCTCGCGCCGGCGAACTCGACTTCCCTGGCTCTGTTCTGGAATTCTTCGAAGGTTTAATGGGTCAGCCTTACGGCGGCTTCCCTGAGCCTTTGCGCACTGACGCTCTGCGTGGCCGTCGCAAGCTGGATCAGCGACCGGGTCTTTTCCTGGAGCCTGTGGACTTTGCCAAGGTCAAGAGAGATCTCGGCAAGAAGTACGGAGCCGGTGTCACTGAGTGCGATATCGCATCCTATATCATGTATCCCAAAGTCTTTGAGGACTACAAGAAGTTCACGCAACAGTACGGTGACTTGTCCGTCCTGCCAACACGCTACTTCCTCTCTAGGCCTGAGATTGGTGAAGAATTCAACGTTGAGCTCGAGAAGGGCAAGGTTCTTATACTCAAGCTTCTCGCAGTCGGACCTCTTAGCGAGAACACCGGGCAGCGTGAGGTGTTCTTCGAGATGAATGGTGAAGTCCGACAGGTCGCTGTCATCGACAACAAGGCTGCTATTGAGAACATCAGCCGGCCCAAGGCTGACCCTGGCGATTCCAGTCAAGTTGGCGCGCCCATGTCCGGTGTCCTGGTTGAACTCCGCGTGCACGAGGGCACTGATGTTAAGAAGGGAGATCCGTTGGCTGTTTTGTCCGCCATGAAGATGGTAAGCGCGCTACATTTGTCTTATAATGAGTTTTGTTTCTTTATTTTTCTTTTTTCCTTATTTTAAAAAGACAAAATGACTAATACTCAATAACAGGAAATGGTCATATCGGCACCCCACAGTGGGAAAGTCGCAAATCTCCAGGTCAGAGAGGGTGACTCTGTCGATGGCTCCGATCTAGTGTGTAGAATTACAAAAGCTTAGGTTCAAGATGGAACCTAATGAAAACTCAAGACAAAAAAAAGCAAACAGTTTTAGCAGGTTTTTCTTGGAGCGAATGGTAGGATTGCCTGAAAAAAAAAAAAAACGGCATGATGGAAAGCACAATTAGCGGTGGCTTCCGTAGACATGAGTCAAAGCAGTATGACGCGCGACTATGGCGGGGTTATTTTTTTAGTACCTGTTGACTTTGATTTCCGTCCCGGATTTGATTTGCCAGTATGGCTACGAGTATGAATTGTATACATTAGTACCCTCTGATGACCCAAGCTGTAGGTGTCCCTTGTCATTGTGATTAGAAGCAAAGTCCGTTTTACATAGATGGAGAATGCCATGGTATCGTGGTTGGGAGTTTCGATTTCGCATCACGTTGCATGTACCATGTTGTTTTATGCTTGACATGTCCTAAGTCTGCAAAAAAAAAAAAAAAAAAAAAAGATACAACTGTATGTAACCCACCCATAGCTGCGACATCGGGCATGCGAATGCGACCGATCCAACTGCGGGCGATGTGGCGGAATCAGAAAGTGTCTCATCTAAAAGGCAGCATCACATGCAACCCAATCTGGCATGAGGTTTTAAACGTTGTACGACGCATGCTTAAGTTGTAGATGGGGTCCGCTGACGGTGAGCTCTGATGAAAGGCACTTGGCAACTGGGCAGAGCCCGTCACATCGCAAGCCAACTTGTCACAGACTCACAATACGTCAAGACGCAGGGCGAACAGGCGCACCGACCAATGCCAATGCGGGGCAGTTGAGTCGAAGCGGAGAAGAGCTTGGCTTGACCCATGTGCGTCGCGCCTTGTTGTCTGGGGATGACGGCGTCCGCACAGAGGAGCCCGACTTTTTGCCCTTGGTTTGATGCGTCTGGCGGCGGTAGAGGCTAGCACAGTTGCGGGATCGGTGGAGCCGCTTTTGCTTCCCACCTTGGGTGCACCAAGCCCTGGTCAAGATGTGAGATTTGATCCGCAGTTGCGGGGAGCAGCCATGCACAAAGTACTTGCCAAGTACGACTGACCCACTACGCACAGTATAACATACACTGTGCGCCAGGCCCGGGCCAGGCCAAAGTGGTGATGGCAGCACGAGATTGCAAATACAGACAGACTCACTTCAGGATATGTATCATTTACCATATGAACATTACCTAGTATGTATCAAAGTGTCTGGTTGCAGCCGCCCGTCAGTTGTGACATCCCCCGCTCATGAACGGACCTCTTGTCGTGGCGTGCATGCTTTTCGTCTTGTCTTTCCTTGGGCCCTCTCTTCGGCCCCACATCCACCCACCCGTCGGGATCGCATGGAGAAAAAGTAAGGAGCTTGACGAGGAGGAGTGACCGCGCAAAACCTAGTCTGCCTCCTCCTTACTTACTTGTCAGCCGCCTTCTTGCTTCTTTCCATTGCTACCCGCCGCCACCACACCAGAGTCTGTTCTGCCTCGCTGTCCAACACACCCAGTCGCTCCTTGCAACATCAAAGGATTGAAAAGGGTGGAAAACTTTAAAAAAAAAATTCATCCTCTTTTTACTCGTAGACCTACTTAGTGTTCCACTAAGTAGACCACAAAAATCGGGGACAACCACATTATTCCGGGACACCCGATTCCATGACTCCACATACAAAATTTGCGGGCGCGGCCTGGCAAAACCACCTATTTTATGTTATAACTATAATTTTTAATGCTTTTTTCTTTAATTAACAATAAGGGAGGGCTAGGGAGGCCTCTAAGTGTAATACACATCGAAAAAAACATCGGATTTAGTGCCTTTTTAGCGAGGGTGTGCGCGACAACGCGTTCTATGCATCTATACACAAATTCGCGGGTATCCCCTAGCAAAGGTATAAATAATTCGTTGCTAACGATGTCAGTAATTAGAAGAGGGCTAGGGAGGCCTCTAAGTGTGATACACATCGAAAAAAACATCGGATTTGGTGCCTTTTTGGCGAGGGTGTGCGCAACAACGCGTTCCATGCATCTACACACAAATTCGCGGGTATCCCCTGGCAAAGGCATAAATAATTCGTTGCTGACAATGTCAGCGATTAGAAGAGGGCTAGGGAGGCCTCTAAGTGTAATACACATCGAAAAAAACATTAGATTTGGTGCCTTTTTGGCGAGGGTGTGCGCAACAACGCGTTCCATGCATCTACACACAAATTCGCGGGTATCCCCTAGCAAAGGCATAAATAATTCGTTGCTAACAATGTTAGCAATTAGAAGAGGGCTAGGGAGCAATAGATTCGAATCAATAATAAAGCCGTTATCCTAATGACTTTGCTTCCCTTATAGCTACTCTTCGGAATTTAATGACTTCCGGCGATGGATTCGAATCGATGATGAAGCTATTATCCTAATGACTTTGCTTCCCTTATAGCTGCTCTTCGGAATTCAATGACTTCCGGCGATGGATTCGAATCGATAATAAAGCCATTATCCCGATGACTTTGCTTCCCTTATAGCTGCTCTTCGGAATTCAATAACTTCCGGCGATAGATTTGAATCGATGATAAAGCCATTATCCTAATGACTTTGCTTCCCTTATAGCTGCTCTTCGGAATTCGATGACTTCCGGCAATGGATTTGAATCGATGATGAAGCTATTATCCCGATGACTTTGCTTCCCTTATAGCTGCTCTTCGGAATTCGATGACTTCCGGCGATGGATTCGAATCGATGATGAAGCCATTATC
>SRPW01001340.1:0-10717 GCA_018360225.1 Claviceps pusilla | reverse complement strand
TATATAGGTAAGGACTAATGCTTAATAATATTAGTAGGATACTATATTTACTTAATATATTCCCTAACCTATAAACCTAATTAAATATTACCCCTTTTTAACTTTATAGTAGCCTTACCTTTAGACTATAGTGTTTTTATAAAAGACTTTAACTAATACTACTTACTCTAAGACTATTATAGCTAAATTTTAATAAAGAGTAATATACTCCTTATACTAGTAATATAGTAGTAGCTTAGACTTATAATACTATAGGGTAAAGTAACTTAGAGAATATAAGGTAAAAGGGATAGTATTATTAACTATACTTAGGTTACTTATAATATAGAAGCTAAATTTATAAAGGGACTAAACCTTACTAAATCTAACTATATCCTATAGCTTATCTGCATTAGCACTAGCCTAAGGCTATATAATAACTATCTGCTTTATTTTAAATAGTTATATATAGAAAATAACCTTATAGTAGCTAAGGTAGTAATATAGTTCTACTATAACCTTACTAAACCTCTACTCTAAATACCTATAGAAATTAATAGCTATATAGAATAAATAATAGCTAAGCTTTAATTTATTATAAACTTAGTAGTTCTAAAGGAACTCTAAGGTAATTCTAAGCTAAACCTATAGTAGAACTACTATACTAAAGAAGCTACCTAGAACGCTAAGAGAGTATTATAATAGTAGCGGATATTCTATACTAAGGAGAACTAATAACTTACTGCTAATGTAGCCTAAATATAGTACTAAACTATTAGTAATAAAAGGTATAGTGCTTAGTGCTTTACTATTAAAGCAGCTACTACCTATAAAGGAAACCTATAGAAACTTAAACACTAAGTATAGCTTTATAGCAGACTACTATTAAAATAGTAGTAAATCCCTATTCTTATCTAAGGTAAGGGCATAGACACTATAACTACTAAGTTATACTAAAAGAAAGTAGCTATACTAGCTAACTAATTCTTCCCTTTCTCCTAAGCTTAACTTAATAATATACTAAAGGATCTTAATAACTACTTTAATACTATAATATTCCTATTAGAAGATTACTTTAATGCTAATAAAATCTATAATATTATTAAAAGCCTAGCTAGCTAGAAAGCACTAAAACTAGATAAACTTCTAGCTAAATACCTTAAAGTATATAGTAAGCTACTAGCTAGGACTCTTACCTACTTACTTAATATATACTACTATATTAGCTACTACTTAGCTTTATTCTAATAAGTAAAGGTTATTATTCTTTATAAGCTAGGCAAGACCCTAATAAAGTAATAAAAAGTAAGGGCCTAGTGCTCTATATTACTTCTTAGTATTATTAGTAAAGTATTAAAGGCAGTAGTAGTAAGTTAGCTTACCCTTATAGCTAAATTAAGCAGCATACTACCTAACCTATAAATAGGTAATAAAGTAGATAAGTTAATAGAGGTTATACTAAGTGTTTTAGTGGAATTAGTATATATAGTATAGTACTATAGTAGTATTATATTACTACTCTAACTAAATATATTAGTAGCCTTTAATACTATTTACTATAAAAGACTAACTTATACCCTTATAGCTATTAAGATCCCTATATAAATAGTAGTGTAAATTTACTTCTTTACTACTAAACACACTACTAACCTTTATTTTAATAGTAAATCTATAAGCTCCTTACTTATAACTATAAGTATACTATAGGGGTCTTTAATCTCTCCTATTCTCTTTCTACTTTATATTACCCTTTTATATACTAAGCTTTAAGTAGTATATTCTATGCTTATTATAGGCTTCTTTAATAATATAAATATACTTATATATAGGTATATAGTAAAGGAGATATAGGATTGCCTTAAGGCTGCCTAGGTAATTTACTAAGATTAGTCCTAAGAATTAGGTTTTAAGTTTAATTTAGGGAAGAGTAAACTTATATACTTTACTAGGTAGTGTGCTATAATTACGTTACTAGTCTAACTTAGCACTAATATAATGTAACTAGTCTAGTCTACCTGCTTTCTTAGGGTATAGGTTTATTGCAAGCTTTACTAAAAAGTGCACTAAAGTTAGGTTAAGTTAAAACTAGTGCAGCAGTAGCTTATACTTACATTACTAGTGGCTTTAACTTAAGGATGCTTATTATATAATATATAACTCTTATATATATAGGTTATTTAAAGTATAATTATATATAGCATAGAATTGCACTATATCCCTATTAAAGTTAGTAGTAAAGTAAGGGGTATAGCTAAGGTATTTATTTTTAAATAGACTAAGTGCCTAAGAATAGTAACTAGTGTATTTAAGGTAATACTATATACCCTAGTTAAAACTAAGGCAGCTATAGCCTTAATTAACCTCTACCTTAACTACTATTTACTTTACTTTTATTAATAAATAGAAGCTAATAGGATAGCTAAGCGTATTTATAGCGCCTATGCTGCAATAGTAGCTTAACTTAGACGCAGACTAATATACTAAGGGTGTAGCTATCTACTATACCTAAATAACTGCCTAGACTATATACTATTCCTAAACTAACCCTATAACTACTTACTAAAGCCCTTACTAACTAAAGCGCTTACCTTAAAATAAAAGGACTACTAGCACTAAAAGTAGGCTACTATATAGGCACGCTAGACTAACATTAACTATATAGCAGCAAAGCTTAACTCTAGCTTTACTTCTACTACTAAAGTTATCTACCTTTACTTAGGCCTAACTAAGCATAAATCTATAGCACTTATATAAATATATATAGAATAAATTAAACTTAATACTTTCCTCTTTAGCTAATGCATTTTTAAGGTAGACTTACTAATATATAGCTACTAGGCTAATAATAAAGACTACTATTATATTTTACTATCCTATAAAAATTTTAACTATCTTTACCCTATTAATATAGGTATACACTTAGTATAAAACTAGCGTAAAGTTAAAGAGGCTCTAGAAAATAATAAGCTAGTAACTGCTTTTACTAAGTGGCTTGTATTAATAGGGCGTATTCCTTAGTTTTAGCTTATAAAAAGCTTATAAGATTAATAGGCTAAGGATATTAAAGACATAATACTATATAGCACCTAGCGTAGTATAGGTATAGTAGCAGTAGGAAGCTGCGCAGACATTATAGCTAGTATAAATTATTAGGATATATAACTTATTTTTAAAAAAAAAAAAAAAAAATATAGTAGCTAAGAAAATAGAAAATAAGTATAATATACCTATACTAGCCCTAAGCCTATACCCCCTTAGCCCCTAGCTCCCCCTCCTTCTTCTCTATCCCCCCCCCCTTCTCCTTTATCCCCTTCTCCTCCTTTACTATCTCCTTAATATAGCCTTATATAGTAACTATAGTAAGCCTATTCTATAGAATATTATTTAATTCCTTTAGTATATTAATAATATAATAAGTTTATAGCAGTAGCTTACCCTTAACTAAGGTTAAGGCTAAGGCTGCTATAATACTACTACTAACCTATATTGCTATATTAGTAAATAAGCCTGCCTACTTTATAAGTTAAACTGCCTCTTTCTAAGTAGTGTTATACTCTATAGCCTAGCTATACATTAGTATTACATTAGTATTATAGTAATACTATATCTTAGCTACCTTATACTTATATTAATAAACTCCCTAAAGGCATAGAGATTCTATATATTTATAACTTACTTAACAGCTTTTTAGTATAATATAATATTTAGATTTAGCTATAGAACTAATTAGCTACTGCCTAGCTACTAATATAGATAATAAATACAATACTTATACCTAAATAAGTCTTTTTTACTTTTATATACTTAAAGTATATACTACTAGTACTTACTTAACTTAGTAATAGAAGTAGTATAGGTTAGAAGGGGGCACTAACCTTTAGTGCTATAGCACTGTTTATTAATATTTTTAGCTTATATTAAGTAAGCTTTATAGGGCTAGGCCTATAATTAGCCTAGCTATATAAGGGTTAATAGTAATAGTGTATTAGGAAGGGACTAGTACTTACCCTAAGTGTAATAATTAATTTTATTATAAAAGTAAGCAGTATTTTTAATAACACTATAGTTAGTCTAGGGCAGTAATAGAGTAATACTGCTATAAAAATAGGAATAGGAGTATACTTATAATAAAAGCAATAGATAAAGAAGGAAGAAAGAAAGGAAGAGCCTAAAAATAAGGAAAAAAGAGAAGATATAGTATTTCTTTCTCTTTTTATTATATAACTAATAGATAGCTAATAGTTAGTTTAATAATAGCTAGCTACTAGCTAGTGTAGCTAATGCTATAAAGGTATAGAAGCTAGAGGAAGGTTTTAGGTAAGGAGGCAGTAACTTAGGGGAATTAGCTAGGGACTAGTGTAGAAAATAGGCTAAGCACTTAAGGTAACTTACTATAACTTATAGACTACTCCTAAGAGCAATCTGCATTATTACTGCGTCTTTACTATCCTAGTCTGATTCCTGTTTTGTACTATATACTCTCCTATAATGCTAGTTAAGTTTAGCTAGTAGTACACTACTTCTTATAATTAGAACCAGCGTAGAGCTACTATAGCTCCGCTATAGAATATAGAAAAAGGTTATATATAGGTTTTCCTCCCTATGCTAGGGTTTTTCCTATATAGTTTAAGTAGCGGAGGTACTAGTATTGGGCTCACAAGCCTGACTAGTGTAATAATAATAATAATAATAAAATAAAATAAATTTTCAAAATATTTTAATATATATTATTATATAATGAGTTTTCAATATAATTAATAATAAAATAAATTAACTTTAAAAATATTAATAATATTTAATATTATTTAAAATTTAATTATTATTGTTGGAATCGCTGCATATTCTGGGCCACGGATAATGCGCCCGGGACCACGGACCGGACCGGGGACCCTGACAGGACCCCTGACAGGTCGGCCACGCGATGAGCAGAGTTTTCACCGGCGCTTCCGACGGCATTTTTGTGGGCTACAGAAAATGCCTATAAATTGCCCCTTTAGATAGCACCTTCTTCTTAGTAAAAATAAGACCTTTTTACGAACCCTTTCGCAGACCCCACGTTGAGTCACTGAGTCTCCGTTCCACCCTAGTATTCCTTAGAGAATCACTAGTATCCTAAGGAATACCAACACTAATTAGTGGGCTGCACTATCCTTAGGATATTCACCTATAGATTCGCAAGGATTCACCTTAGAAGAGGTAAATCTCTCTGCTTAGGAGAGAGATTTATGCTAAAGGAAGATAGAGTGCGCAGTCTCGGACAGCACTTAGACTTCCTAAATACAGGGTCTTTTACATAAGAATTAGGTTATTTTCGCTAGACTGGCTATAACCTATCTTTAAGTGCAGAATTCACTGTTATTTACACCGTCATCCACAGGAAAACCCTTATTCATCTTATTAACTAACCCTTTACTATACCAAAGCTTATATAGGGATTATAAGACCAGAACGCTAAATCTTAACCATAGCCTGTCGAAAACACCCCTAAACATCTAATTATAAGGATGTCTTCCTATAGAAGTAATAAGGAATTCTAGGATTTATTTAGAAACCTTATATAAAGTGGCCCTAATACCGCTTTACTGCGAGTATTACCGGATTCCCTCCCTAAAATTATCTGTAAATATACAAATATTCTCACCCTAGAATAGGAAGTATACTAGGATAACCTACTAGAAAAACGCAAAGACTAGCAGTATATTAATAATTAAGCTACCTTTATCCTTTACTAGTATAATATTTTGAAATAGAAAGACCTTAAGCTCTTTAATGCCCTTTATAAAGACTTTAAAGGTTAGACTGCTAAAGACTTTAAGCAGATTCTAACAATAATATAGAAGGATCTACGAGATTTCCTTGCTGCAAATAGCGTGCCAATTCCACTCACCTAAGGGGCATAATACGTAAATATGCTTACTGCTCTTATAAATGCATTAGAAGAATAGATTAAACGCTGGTTCCCTAGTTAATCTACGCGATACTAATAGTAAATTCCTATTCCCCCATAGCCTAACAGCCCTTTTAACAATAACAAAGCAATTAATTAACAGATACACAAGGAATCTAAGTTAATGGATGAGCTATTACGCTAACAACTAGAAAGACAACGACCAGAACCGCTACCACTAAAAACAACGCTTAACGATAACTAGCTCTGCTATATTCTTAGGGAAATCAGCAAAAGCTATTCTAATAGCAAGAAATACAGCGGAAAGATATATAACTTTATTGTTTTAAAGATAGGTATCTTTAAAGATTATTTATTACAAAATAATATGCCTAAAGACTTGTGGGCGAAGGCTTTCCTAATTATACTTAAAGACAAAGCCCTTACTTACTATATTAAAGAACTCACTGAAAAAGGCATAACAATACAAAGCCTTACTAATAACGTTAAATCTCACTTTAAAACCGAAAGTAATTAGCACTTCTATTGCATTAAGTGGAATATAATCTCTCTTTAAAAGGTTATCGCTACTAACCTTAAAAAGACTAAGCTTAAATGCCTTAACCTAATACTTACACAACTTTACTGAGTTTATTATAGAATCTTCCTGGCTTCTATAGTAAATACAGAGCTCTAGCAACAATTAATCGCTGCTATTACTAATGTTCCTAAATATGGTTTAGCTGTATTCCTCTATGCTCTAACCTACGAAGGAGTTATAGGAGACCTCTGGAAATGCCTTTAAACTAACATAGTAATCACGGCGACACAATGGTTAGCTACAACCACCCCTAACCCTGCGGAAGACGACAACGAAGCGATATTTATAGATTAACGCTATAAGCAATTATCTAATTAGCGCCCTAGTGGCTAACTATAATTAAAATCGCGCTTTTTATAGAAGTGCTTTATATACTAGAAAGAAGGATGTTAGTTAATATCTTATATAAGGTAAGAACAGCAGAAAGCTAAGGATATTTAGCTAAAAAGTAAGCGCATTAAGGGGACTCCTACTAAACGCAGCTTTAATGCGTTCCTTCTTATATTTAAAGGAGAGCCTATAGATAAGACCTCTTACCTTAATAACTACCTAGCTTAGGCTAATTATAATGCATTTATCACGACTTTATTAAGTGATACTGCAATGCCTAAGCTGACATTCACGTAATTTTTCACTTAATTGCCCCTAGGCCTATCTAGACTATCTAATTAGATAAACCTCTGTGAGAAATTATTGCCTTTATAGGCAAGATCCCTCTTGTGTGTACTAGAACGCACCGCGGCTAACTACAAAATATCTAGCATGAACACTACACTATAGGCAGAACCCCCTAAGATAAATTGCTTTATCTTAAATAACCACTATTCTAATAAGGTTTTCTATAGCATTATGCTAAATACTAGAGCTGTAGGGATTTTAATAGTAGGAGTATAGTAAGCTATTACACTATAGAAGCTAATGCTAACCCTAAAGATTAAGTCCGCCGGCTAGTGTAAAGTCAACTTCAGTGCCGGTTCTATAACCTCTTTAGGAGTGCTGCGAGTGCTAACAATCTTTAGCATTATTAAATTCTATATTCTTAACATAGCTACACCCTTTTTATTCTATATATCTAATATAGACTAGATGAATGTAAAGCTTAATAACCTTAAGAATGTGCTAATCTAAGGTTATAAGACAGTCCCTATTATATAAAAATAGGGATATCCTTAGTAGCTACTTAAGGAAAATAAAGCTATTGCTTTCTACCTCTTAGAGGCAGAAATCTACTAGCTTTATTAACGTTTTAGGCACCCCTTTATTGCAAGACTAACTAAGCTACTCTAAAGAGCTAGTGAGTTAATAGATAATAAGATAATTACAAGTATTACCTGCAAATGCTATTAATATTAACTCTATAGCAAAGCTCTAGCTAGGTTTAAGTTTACCCTTAAAGACAACGTGGACTTTAACTATAAGATTTACATTAATATTCTCTAAATTAATAGGAAACCTATGCTACACGTTATTAACGCAGCCACTGCTTTCTAAGCTACATGCTTTCTTAAGCCTTAGAAGTAGAAAGCCTATAATATATAGAATACACTAAAGGAGTGCTAAATTGATATATATTTAGGACCTCTAGATAATATTATCTATAACGCTAGAAAGAACTTCGCTTTTGCGGAATTCTAGCATAATGCACGTTAATTAGCTATTAACATAGAAGAGGTTCCTATTAAAGCCTACTATAGCATTAGGAAGGTTAAACAATATCACAGCCCCCTCTATCGGGCTTATAAAATTATTAAAGCTAAGGTTAGAGACCTTATAACCCCCCCTTAATGCCTATAGATATCTATTAAAGCCGTTAACGATTCCGTAGGACCTAATAGCCTTATGCTAACACTGCTTGTTTTCAGAGTATACCCACAGATGTTGTATAACTTACCCCTAAGCTTATTAGTAGTATAAAGAGAGGCTTTGTTAAGGAAAGCCACTAATGAAGCTTAGTGTTGTCTTACTAGGAGGCAGGTAACTAACGCATTAAACACATGGAATAGCCTAAATACCCTGCTATTACATACACTTTCTTTAAACTTAGAAGTCTGTGTTTAGCACGAAAAAGGGGGCTAGAGCGGTCTATTTAGGTTGCTATTATTTAATTATAAGACCTACACTATAAAAATGCCCTAAGGACCTGCGAAATTCTGCTTAATAATAGTAAAGCTATACTATTGAAGCATAGAAGAAGAGATTATAAATGTAAAGAAAAATAATAAGGAAGAGGAGGAGATTAAGGATGCTAACGCTAATAAAGGTTAATTGCCCACACCCCTACAGCAATAAGGACCTAGATAACCTTAAAAGCATCCTTTAATTATAGCCTATAAGGAAGATAATGGGATTAAGGAGGATGCTAATAAGAATTACAAGGAACTTAGCACTGTAAGTTTCCTTATAGCTAAAAAGAAGAGCGACTAGGACCTAATAGTTAAACTAAGAAAAGAAGGGAAGATCACTACTGCTAGAAAACCTTTTAAAGCATCTAATTAGAAAGAAATTAAGGCTTTGCTAGCTAGAGATATCTTTAAATTTATAACCTTTAATAAGGAAGAACATAGGAACTAATAGTTCTTCCGCTCTTACATAGTAAGAGAAGTTAAGGGGAAAGGCACTAATAAGCTATATAAGAAATCAAGGCTTATAATCTAAGGGCATAGTAATAAGGAAAAAGCGTGGATTCTAACATAATCCCTAACAATCCAACGCGCAAGCCAAAGACTTATTGTTGCTTTAGCGCCATCACTGGCTAAGGACTATATCTTTTTATAGCTATAGAACATCACATAAGCGTACATATAGTTGGAAACCTCGCTTAACCGGTTAATTATCGCCAAACTGCCGGTATAAATTACACATTTATACCTAAAGGATACCATTATGGAGGTTGTGAAACCCCTCTATAGAATTGCAGAGGCTAGCACACATTAGTGGGCTACGTACTTCCGCCACCATTATAAGAAGCTAATGATAACCACTTCCATGTATAACCTATGTTTCTTAATAGCTTCTAATATAATTAGATGCTTTAGTGTAATTAGGATGTAAATAAATAATACCCTTAGTCTAAGCGATATTAAGTTCTTTAAGACTAAGGAGATAGAACTAAAGAAAGTAGGATTTACAGCAAAACCTAAGCAAATTCTAATGCTAATAGAACCCCTTATCTTTAATAGCTATATCTTACACTAATACAATAAAAATCATATAGAACTCTATTAGAAAGGCTAGAGTAAAAAGCTTTAACTTATTAAACCTAACAAACTAACCACAAGACAGCGATACATTGAACAACGAGCTTAAGGAGCGTACGTATTACTGGTTTGTTAACCAGAGGCTGCATTCGACCTTTCTATTGCTGCATAAGCCCAAAATCCTAACAATTCTAACATTGCAAGACTTAACAAACAGATTCAGTGGCAAATGCAGCATTATAACCGCGGCTTACGGTATATTCCGCTTAACCTTTCTACCGCCGCTCTCTACGTCTTTATTAATAGCTCCTTTATAAATAATAAAGACTTAAGCTCTTAAATTAGATATGTAATTATCCTTGGCATAGAGACAAAGGGGACTGGCGCGGAATTTATGCTAAAAGGCAATATTATAACGTATAGCTTAATAAAAAGCAAGAGAGTTATAAGGAGTGCCCTTGCATCTAAGCTATACGCAATAGTCTAAGGTGCTGACATTGCCTATATAATTAGCACAACCTTACGCACTATTACATAGAAGTTACAAATTCCGCTAATACTAATAATTATCTACACAGACTCCCTCTTATTATATAAGTATATTATTAAGTTAGGTATAATGAAGGAGAAAAGGTTAATGATTAACATTATAGCGTTGCGTTAGTTATATAAAAGGCGGGAAATTAAGGAGATTAGGTGGATTAATGGTAATGATAATATTGCTAATGCTATAATAAAGACTTCTTTAAACCAAGCCCTTAAGACCTTTATTAATGAGAATAAAGCCATAATCTACGTATAGGGATGGGTGGAACGCACGGAGAAGAAGGAGGAATACTAAGAATGTAGACTAGACTCTTTTTCTTATTAATTATTTAATCAGATGGTTAACCACTGTTTTTCTATAGATTTCTACCTATGTTAGGTGCGATTCCTCTTTTTCCACAAAAGAGAGAATTCCGAGTGTTAGAATCGCTGCATATTCTGGGCCACGGATAATGCGCCCGGGACCACGGACCGGACCGGGGACCCTGACAGGACCCCTGACAGGTC
>SRPW01001339.1:0-10720 GCA_018360225.1 Claviceps pusilla | reverse complement strand
GTCGCGCGGAGTCACTTGAAGCTAGACCAATAGCACAACGAAGAAAAGTGGGTCGATACATGGGTGTAGCCTTCTCGGCATCAAGGGGATACGTGGAGTAGTACTCAGTGAAAAGGCGAGCAGGTATGGCAACAATCGCAGTATATTCCAATCGATGACGATGTCCTGGGTGACGAACGTTTTCATTGAAGAGAGCCCTCTGAAACCTCTACCGAGACCCGTCGACCGAGCCATTAAGCAGGAGCTATAATCAAGGTCCGGCCCAATAACCAATACAAGACCAAGTTCGTCTTTTTTTTTTTCTAAACAAGAAGTGCACGTCGTCCATTTCGGGTCTAGCTGCTAATGCATGTTTGCTCATTACCCTGTGGAGAGACGGA
Source organism: Claviceps pusilla (assembly GCA_018360225.1). Taxonomy (NCBI): domain Eukaryota; kingdom Fungi; phylum Ascomycota; class Sordariomycetes; order Hypocreales; family Clavicipitaceae; genus Claviceps; species Claviceps pusilla. The sequence goes on along the minus strand of SRPW01001339.1, from coordinate 10,340 downwards.
GGCAAGCGGCGGCTGTTGGAGAAAAACTTGCCAAACTCGGGTTTCCAACCCCTGTCTAGGTAAACGGAGGCTAAAGCAATGCTTGTTGCTGCACGCACATCGACTGATGCCGAATGTGCCCAAACCTCTCGTGAGTCGTAGCTGAGAGGGTTGAAGGTGGTGTGCAGGAACCACATCTTTCAGCCCACACGAATCTGCCGGTGCGAGGCCAACTGCGAACAGCTGGGAAGAGGATTTATCGAGTTTGGCGGGCCACGACTCCATGCCATGAACATAAAAACTTTCAGACAGTTTTGGACCTAGGGCATTCATCGATTGACATATCCAATGTCTTTCGGACGCAATCATAATTTTCTTCAGGACACAGAGCCAGTGCAAAGTTTGTTGTCCGCTATCGAGATGGATTGGCTTGTCGTGGTGGAGACTTGACGCGTCATGACGATATTTGACTTTCAGAGGGGCCGAAAATGCTATTGATAGCGAGCCCGCGGAGGTGCTGGTGGCGGTGGCTCCAGATGTCCAGTGCTGCCGATCCTGCCGGTCCTCCCGGTGCGCTGTGGCAGGGATTCAAGTCTGCAGCAAGTTGTTCAAACGTCCCAGCCACCGGGACAAATTTTTTGCTGCTGCCTGCTGAACATCGAGCCCACTGATGCCGTCGTCAGTGAGCCACCACTGCTTGGTGCAGATGATGAACAGTGAATGCTGCAGTCCGGTCTGGTCGCCGGAGCGTTGTGCTAATTGGTGGTGCATGCTTCCGTATGCATGATTCAACCATTCTAGAGGCCATGGCATCGGGATTTCGTAGATAGCGTGGCGATGATAGCATTTTGCGTGTGTTTCAGTCGGGCGGCCGGTAGAGCCAGCTTTTTGGTTGGCGCCGAGGCATGTTCCCCTCGTACTGAAATGGGGTCTGACTTGGTACTTAGCACACGCGTGCAGTCCGTATTCGCGGCGGAATAGGAAGAGGCAAATGCAGGCACATTGAAAATACGAAGACAAGGGTTCTAGCGTACCTATATAGCAGGAGCCAAGACCCTACTTCAATTGAGATGAAACGTTTTCCTGCCCATTTGTTTGGTGCGCAAGCAGACAAATATCATCAGACATCAGACGAAAGGCACATGACGCCAGACGACGGAAAGAAGCCACTCGGACTTCCTGACAGATACTTTGCACATGCTTACTGAATGCCAAGATAAGTAGGTACCTACCAAGTACCTTCCTATTAGTACTTAGGAGTAGGTGCTTAGGTACCTAGGTACATAGAGGCACATACCGAGTACCGACCAAAGTACCTAGTACCTTATTACAGCGCACAAGATAAGACGATGTCGCTGAATTGACCAGACTTCAGTCCTCCTTTCCCATGGGTTGATGATTTCATCGCCGCTCATCTCGTATTTTCTGGCCAGCTCGCATTGAGCGAAACAGACGTTGCTCTCACCAGTCACAACCGACTGCAGACGAAATCGCCAAGCGACGCACGTCTCTTGGTATGGGGTGCCCTCTGTTTCTCATTCTCATACCATCGCATCGCATTCGGTTGTTGGCACGGCGTCAAGCCATTGTCATCCACACCAAGTCACAGAGTGACGAATCAAGCCGTGCAACACGATTGCCAGATGTCAAGAGCAAGCTGCGAGGGCTGAGCACATCATACGGCTTTAGTCTGAGACTGCTGACATTTTTTTTTTAATCGGCACAATTTGCTAACAACCATATACCTACCTACATACCTGCCTAATTGGCAGCAACCACTTCAGAGATAATCCTGCAGTTGGCATCCGTCATCCGTCATCCGTCTCATACAGCCTTCTCAGGTTGGTCTACTGTATCGTCCAGACACATGACCCTTTGAACAGATCTTCCAACTCCCAGCACTTCCACGATTCCAATCGGAATTTGAGACTCAGGCTTATATCGGGAACTTTTATTCGGCACCCCAGCTTTGATAACTTGGCACCCTTGTTGTGGCTGGGAGAGTGACACAGCCGGTATCGGGGCCACCTGCAAATTTTGCTATAACCTAAAATAGACCTAGATGTAGCTTTCCCATACTGGCAACGCTGGGCTAAGCTAAGCACTACGCGAGAGTTAATGGGGATCGCAAGATAGCAAAATCAGGATCGTGAGGAATTTAAAGCTAGCCAGCAGCCTCCTATAGCTATAGCCCCTTAATATTATGCGGAGGGAGGCTAAAGATAGCTTTAGTTATAGTAGGTCACGTAGGCATTGACAGAATTACATAGATTAGACAATGATTACTTAAGTTACTATATAAATTGCTAAGGTTGGCCGGTATCGCGTGTCTGTGCCACAGCCACAGCCGTGCCACAACAAAGGTGCCGAGTTATCAAAACTGGGGTGCCGAATAAAAGTTCCCCTTATATCGGATATTTCACCAACCTGGACGGCCATTACCAGAGAGTGGAAGCTATTGAGGCTGCAGGCATCACAAATCGACCTGTCCTGGGTCGACAGCAAACAAGACAACTCGTGGCACGAGAAACAGCGCTGCATTGCATGCAAGACATTCAGTAGCTGCCCACCAAAGGCCACTTTAATCAACGACTGTCCCTGGCTCTATTCTCGAACAACCGCCGCCCACAGGGAAGAGATTCGTTTGGGGCTTCGTGGTCATCAGCGCCGTTTGGGAACGCCGCATACAGCAGCCGCAGGCCCTTCAATTCTTCTCCTTTTTGCGTCGAGTCGCTACTCGCACGCCTTCTGAGGCGAGGCACAGTGAACAAAAATTAGTCTTTTGACCGCAGCACCTACGACTAGTCCAGCGCGGTTGAGCTTTACCAAAAAAAAAAAAAAGAACGAGTTTTCATAGGGATCACCGCCTGAAGGTTCAGCTTATTGACGCGACGCAAAGCCTGTGCAAGGGCAACCGCTCATTTCTGGCCCGCAGAAGTGACATTGGCCATTCCCTTTTGATGCCGAGTCATAGTCGAGTCGAGGTGTTTTTTACCCAAGCCGCATCCGTTGATCTCAATTTGCGGGCCGTTAACAGCCCGGATATAGAAGGCTGGTACCTACTGGGTGCCCAGGTATTGTCTCGGTTGCCCAGTTACGAGTCCGACACGCCTGCACGTTGACCGCAGTCCGGAAACTCAGGCGCTGAGCGAGACAGCCCCGGCGCCCCAGGGCTTGGACCTTGGTTTCTCCCCTCTACTGTCGTCATCCCACGACGAAAGACCCAAGTGCTATCAGCGCCGCCAAAAATACCCTGTTGCACTTGCTGCCAAACAGGCTGGTCCGTTTGAGTCCTTGCCGCCTGGTCCGTTGGCTCCACTCTGCAGGGTCCGTCATACCGCAAGCATTTTTTTTTGAACAGTCTGGTCGCCCCAACCTCCTGCATAAAGGCCATTACTCCTGGCCCGTCTCCACCATTTAGAAAATCCCCATCTTCGCTTTTTACTGTAAGGATAGTTTACCCTGCCTACTCGTTTTTCACTACCCCTGCGCGGCATCACCGAATTTCATGCCCTAGGGAGCGGATGTCTTCATCCTGGTTGTTGCAGAAGATAGCACCATATCCACCAACCAGCCGAGCAGGTCTCTCGTCCGCTGCGCTACCCTTGTCGTTTAGTCCACCCCGGGCGAGTCGAGCCACATCACTAAATCGGGTGTATACCACAGAGCTTCATCATGGCGTCCCAAGCACAACAACATCATCAGCACCAGCAGTACCAGCGGCACCAGCAGCACCAGCAGCCTTCGCTACAGTACTCCCAGCCGACTGCGGAGCAGCAATACGGCGGCCAAGCGAAGCCGCGCACCTACAGCATACACTCGCAGAGGACGTATCGGAGTAGTGGAAGCAAACACGACTTCCACGAAACGCACGAAGAGAAAGAAGCGAAGCGTCTGCACAGCAAAGCAGATCCTACTCTGGCCATGAATGAGGCCGAACCATGTACGCTCGATGCCCTCAACCTCTGATGGTGCTTCTCTTTCTACCGGCGGCATCGCTAACATTTTGGAAATAGCCATGGTCGCTGCCATGAAGCCCGATAGTACGAAAGCTTCAATTCGGTCGATGCAGCACAGGGATCCTTGGGGAAACCCTATCGGTACGTTCACTAGCCACTGGCAATTGTCTGCAGCTTTGGCCCGGTTTATTAACAGCAGATCGCAGCGGACCCAGACAAATCCAACCCAACCAGAAACCGTTGGGAGCGACCGCTTGACACCATTCGAAGCTTCGAGGCCGCCATCGATGGTGGCTACCAGCGCAAATCATTGTACCGAGCAGGTATGTCATGGCGAATCCTACCAAACGAACCCCATGATGCAGAAGATGCGTGGAAGGAGAAAACAAACAAACGAACAAACAAAACAAAACAAATCTAACTCATCTGAAAGACACCGACTCGGCAGCGACCTGGAACAGACGAAACAGCTACAATCCGCTCGCTCAACCACGACTCCCACAAGATAGTTACCACGGCAGTCGGCCTGTGTCATACCGAGCCGAAAGCCAGTCTGCCGTGCCGACGCCGGCTGTCGCAAGAGCTAGCTACTACGACATGCAGAATGCAGGCGCCAGCAATTACGACAGAGCTATTGGGAACAGGCGCATGTCCCGAGATCGTGGACCAAAATCAATGTCTGATTCTCATTACCAGGTCTACGGGCGCGAGCCTGGTGTTTATCCAATGCCTCACAAGGACAGGTCATATGAGACTGTAACATCTGCTGCACCCAGTGGCCATTCAGACCCTGCCGGCTATCAGACGGATCCCACTTCCAGCGAGAACAGCTCTATCGACAGAATATCGCCAGCAAAACGCAATGAGCCCATCAACGATTATGGCATCGGCTTCAGTCAATCTCAAGGATACGAGGTGCCAGGATTCACTGTCAGCAATCCAAACAGAAACCACCCACTACCGCCACCGCCACCTCCGCATGACAATACACAAGCCACCGCTCGTCCGACTGCATTCAGGAAAGGGTCACTATTACGACGCCAGCCAACACAGGAAAGCAGCAATGTAACCAACATGAACAACAACAGTGATAAAAGGAAGAGCTGGTTTGGCCGTCGCTTTAGTAAAGGAGGCTAGCTTTTCCAGCTTATATGTCCCACTCAAACATGATTTCTCACATAACCTTTCCCCTTTCTTGGACGACCTGTTTGAAGGGCTCACGATCGTTTCATCCCGTCTTTATATTTTGTTTTGGGGCAAGGTCGGAGATAGCGTTCATTGCCTGCCTCACTGTAAAGAGTCATGTATGCTTCTATGATATTTTTCTCTTTTGTGTCGCACTCTATTCGGTCTTGAGGCATCGAGATGAGCGTGTCGGCGCGCCAATCGAGGGGCGACACTATATTTTAAAAAAGATCCGGCGGAGAGGAGGCATTGGTTGTTACGCAGTTTGAGGTGATATTGGTGCAGCCGCACACGGGATACTGTACCAGGCGTTTGACAGAGATGTCTTTTCTTTCTTATTCTCTTTGGCGGGACGAAATGATTCAGAGAGATTTAATGGGAAACACGAACGATTGATGACCGAAATATAACTCAAAAGTGGTTCCGATTCCTGTTGTCAAGACCTATAATTATTGCTTACCAGCTAAGAGTATGCCGGCTTCGGCAGTTATTGTCCTTTTTATCAGTCATGACGTTTCAGCGAAATCAATCGTGCTGTAAATAGTATAAGCAAAAGCAGGGATTTATGCAAGATGACAGACATGGATCTCTGGTTTTGACGTTGTATGTACATTTGGTGGCAATGATTCAGAACTCTTATACTCGCGCTTGCCAAACTAATTCTCCCGCCATTGTCCAGTTTGTGCCCATTCGAGGTTGACATAACTATTATATATATATATATATATAAAGCATGCATTTGATCGAAATGATTCCCTCTATTGATCCTTTTTAGAATCTGGCTTTGTCAGACTATCCTCCGGTACCGACTCATCTTCCTTCATTGCAACAATCACATAACTTATAAGGACCACGTTGGCGAACAAAGCAGCGAGCCCTCCTGCAAGTGATGCGTTTCCTGCAGGAGAATCAGCAAAGAAAGTTGTCTGGGTTGGGTGGACGAGTATCCTAGTAGTTTACCTTTGAAAATGGTATGCACAGTCAGGAAATATGAGCCAATTGGCACAACAATCATGGCAAAGGTGAAGCCCAGGAGCTTCACAATTACATGCCTATTTTTTTTATTCAAGACGAGAAACGTTAGAACCAAGAAATAAATAAGTGAGCGAATCAATAAAACCCTATGTTGGCGGGGACGTGTGCTGTTCGGGCCGTGATGCAGGCGGAGACGTACTTCGGCACAGCTGGGGCAATGTTGGATTTCTCTTCTGGATGAAGGTCCCTTTCCAAAATGGTTTTCTCAGAGCTGATAATGCGACGGGTGGCCATGGCCGATAAATCCTCATGCGTAAGCTTGATGAACACAGTCTACAGTCGAGAGTTGGTATGGCTGTTGATGGATGCGAGGACTGGGAAGTGGATGTTGCAAGGGATTGCAAGGTGAAGACGAGGTGGTCTGGTCCACCGCTGGCGCGACGTTGTGGATGGTGATTTTGGACTCCAAGAGAATTGCGCGCGTAGCTCTTGCGCTCTTCCAATCCGCTCAAACGCTACCTGCCGTGTATGCAGAAACACGTGTAGAGTTCTAAAATGAAGACATCTCGTTTTATTTCAAAACATATGAGCTCTCTATACTTCTTGCAAGGACAGTCCACAAAGCAAAGAAATGCATCAACTTAAATTGTACACGTGACTTCGCGAGCCGTGGCAAAGTGCTTTTAATTTCAACAAAAGCGCGGCGCGACGCCTCAACAACCCGTCACGAAAATCGAGAATCCTGCGCCCGTGTCTTTCACCCCATTGATGCATGTAGCACTTGTCTTGTCCCCCTTTCCGTTTCCGCATTTTTCTCTTTCGTATTTTGCATTTCACACCTTTTTTTTTCGTTTTGTTTCCTTCTTTCTCTGTATTTATCACTTCATCATGGCACTGGGTTCGTCGCCGTTGTCCAAACGACACTCTCCTGCGGCACGTCATTCGCCACATTCCGTCACTCGAGCCTCAATTCTGCGTGACGAGTCAGATCGTTTAACGGAAGAAACAGTACCATGTTCGCCTGCTGCTTTGCTAAAAGATCGATCTCCAGAGCCGGGGCTGGGACCATTGGACCGTTCCTCCTCTCCGGCGAGCATCATTGAGGTTCCTGCATCCTCACCATTCCAACAGAAAAAGGACTCTTCGAAATTCCGCAGTCTGCTTGCACCGAGAGGGACCCTCTTTTGCCCGCCTTCGCGACCATCCTCCACCGCCACGAATCCGAAAAGACCTGCAGTAGAACCAATATCTCTGATCAGCGACGAAGAGGAGGATCGTTTGCCGCCTCGTGCTGATATTCGTCCAACGTCGTTTAAGGCAAAGATTGCCGAGTTCGCCTACAACCCTGCTTCTGAGGAACAAGACATCAAGGTCCTGCTGCGCCAGGTATATGACGTATTTGGAGAAAAATATCCGTCTGATAGAGTCAAGGAAGCTCTTAGGGCATGCCACAACGACGTTGACGATGCTATAATATGGCTAGAGGCTCGAACTGCAACAAAAGAGAAGAGAGATTTGCAAGAATCTGCCAAGCCCACGACCAGTCGTCGACTGATTTCCAAGGCATCCTTGCAGCATAGGCCAGAACGGAAGATGACGTTTTCCCGAGACTCATCGACCAACATCGCCAGTAGTCCTCCGAAACCAGTTCAAACGAAAAAGTCACAAAAGCGTCGGTTGATTCAAGGCTTGAGGCGGAGGGACGATTCGTCGCCTGCAAAACCCCCGGCACCGGCGTCATCTCCTAGTACCGAGCGCATGGTTATCGACTTAATTGAAAACGACGAAGCGGATGCGTATGAAGCGGAGCCGTGTCCCTCTCCCTCACCAGAAGATGATGGTAGAGTTTTAGCTTGCCTGAACACGAGTACCTTGAAGGAGCTGGCAGCAATGACGGGCCTGAAAGAGGCGCTTTTAGAACACTTAATTGCCAAGAGACCATTCAAGGATCTTTCACAGGCAAGACGTGTCAGTATAGCGAAGAAAGCAGGTGCCCGTAAGTCTTCTCGAGTCAGCATTGGGGAGTCGGTCGTGGACGCTGTCGAGGTCTTTCTGAACGCAGTACAGGCCATTGATGAAGTGGTGGCCAAATGTGAGTCAAAGGGACGAACTGTCAAGTCTGTAATGGACGCCTGGGATGTCGACACTTTTGGTCACGATAAACGAAGCAGTCGGGATTCTCCAGACGGTGGTATGCCACCGACACCAACGAGTATAAGCGACAAGTACACTCGACCGTTGATTCCTCAGCAACCTCACTTGATGGATGGGCATTGCCAGATGAAACCATTCCAGGTCTTTGGGCTGAATTGGATGTCCTTGCTCTACAGCTATGATATTGGTTGCATTCTGGCTGATGAAATGGGGCTTGGCAAGACGTGCCAGGTCATCTCGTTCATGTGTCATCTGGTTGAAGAATATGAACGAGAAGTCAAGAAGACTCGACCATGGCCAAATTTGATCGTGGTGCCACCGAGCACATACAAAAACTGGCTGCAGGAATTTAAGAGGTTTGCACCGGACTTGTCCGTGGTGGGGTATCGGGGATCGCAATCTGAGCGCGCTGAAATTGCATACATGATTGAAGAGAGGCCTGAGAAGTACCATGTCGTCTTGGCGACATATTCACAGATCACGACAGAGGCAGATATCGATGCCATGAGGTCCTTCGATCTTAACGCGGCTGTATTTGATGAGGGCCACAAGATGAAGAATCCAGATACCAAAATCTACAAGGACCTGTGGCGAATTCCTGCATCATGGAAAATGCTTCTGACTGGTATGATATCTCATCATTGTCCTGACTCGCCTTCAAAACTCGAGTCAATCACTCACGTGTACATATTTAGGCACTCCGGTACAGAATAACTTGCTGGAGATGACGGCACTGCTCAATTTCATCAATCCGAAGATGTTTGTTGGATACATGGACGACATTCGATACATTTTCAGTCAAAAGGTGACGATTCGAGATATATCAAACGGGGCTTTCCTGTATGCGGAGCGTGTGAGGCGGGCTCGGACGATATTGGAGCCTTTCATTCTGCAGCGTCGTAAAGATCAAGTATTGTCGGACATGCCGCAGAAGATATGCACGGTGATCCACTGCCACATGACGGACGCACAGAAGGAAATGTACACTGAATACGAGGAGATCTTCAAGCTGGAGCCGGCGCTGCGAGCGTCCAAGGTCAAGACCAAGGGCCGAAAAAACGACCTGAACAATGTATGGATGCAGCTTCGAAAAGCGGCCTTGCACCCATTGCTGTTCCGACGCCACTTTACCGATCAGAAGGTGCAAGAGATGGGCAAGATTCTCATGGATAGGGTTCCGCAATCTGAGCTGCATCAACCCGACCTCAAGCACCTTGTGCAAGAGCTCAAGAACTCGTCCGACTTTGAGCTGCATCTGTGGTGTCGAGACTACCCGCGACTGCTCAGGCAATTCGATATACCGTCCGCGGCGGAACTGGACAGCGGCAAAGTCGAGAAATTACTCGAGCTCATTCATCAGTATCAAAAGAATGGCGACCGTGTGCTTGTGTTCAGCAAGTTCTCACGCCTGATTGAGCTGTTGCAAGAGGTGCTCACCCTGCAGGGCATTGACCACAGGGTGTTGATGGGCAACACGGACGTGTCGGAGCGACAAAGCCTGATTGACGAGTTCAATGACGACGCCGACATCCCCGTATTTCTCTTGACTACGGGCGCAGGCGGCACGGGCATTAACTTGACGGCAGCTAACAAAGTCATCATCTTTGACCAATCGGACAATCCACAAGACGACATACAGGCGGAAAATCGCGCCCATCGATTAGGACAGAAACGAGACGTCGAGGTTGTGCGGCTGATTGCCTCAGAGACACTAGAAGAGCTCATCTACAAGGCGTGTCAGAAGAAGATTGAGCTGGCCAACAAGGTCACGGGGGCGATGGATGAGAACCAGGAAGACGCAGAGCGAAACTTGGAACAGGAAGTGCGCAAGATGATGCTTCAAGGGCAAGAGGGGGAGTTGACGCCACCATAGGAGGTTGCACATTGAATCACGACCATTTACGAACGCTGCGCGATTAAAGATGTACATGTGAAGAGGGATGAAAACTCACTGCGTTGCTTTGCTTTTTGCTTTTCTTCTGCTCTTTCTTGTTTCTTTTCTTGTTTCTTTTCTTGTTTCTTTTCTTGTTTCTTTTCTTGTTTCTTTTCTTGTTTCTTTTCTTGTTTCTTTTCTTGTTTCTTTTCTTG
>SRPW01001338.1:0-10738 GCA_018360225.1 Claviceps pusilla | reverse complement strand
AGCTACTAAGGCGCTAATAAACCTTTATTAAAATAATTAAATATTATTCTAAACCTTTTTTTAAAAATAAAGTAAAGTTAAGGCTAAGCTCCCTAAGGCTATTTTAGAATAACTCTAAATTTATATATTTTTAAATAGCTTTAACTTTATTATTAAAAAGTAAATACTAAGCTAAAAGTTTCCTTAAAGCTAAAATTACCTTTAAGGCTAAGGTAGGAAAGTAGAAGTTACTAATAAAAAAACCCTAGGTAATTAAGAATAATTAACCTTAGTAAAATATAAGTAATAAAGATTATACTCTTTAGTAGTAAGCTAAGAGTAATATAACTATAGACCTTCTAATAATAAAGACTCTAATAATATCTAGTGCTATAAGTGCTAAAAGGATAGGTATATCTCTCTAAGGTGCCTAAAACTAAACTATACTATTTATAAAAGCAATAGGTATACTATAAGCTAGCACTGCCTACACTATAAAGTTCTAGTGCCTAGGACCTTAAATATAAACTTAATCCTAATTAATGCTAATAGGCCTTAAAAATACACTCCTTTTATAACTAATACCCCTTATAAGATAAATACCCTAGTTATTAATAAGGATAAAGATAAAGAGATAAATAATAAAATAAGGATAAAGGCATCTATATAGTAGGATTACTGCTAAGTAGCTATAAAAGTATTATTTAATTTAGGAGTAAAAAGATTAGTTATCTACCTAAGAATGTTAAATAAAGGAGACTAAGTAAATATAGAAGTAAATACTATACTACTAGCTAGCGCCTTAGGCAATTTACTTAAGTATAAAGGTATATTAAATAAGTTAGTTAGTATTACTAATAGTATAGGTTATAGTAAGATATATTAGGTTTACTGCTACGTTACTAATATATAGAAGGACCTACTCTTAGGTGCTAACTAGTGTGACGGGGGGAAAAGAACACACACCACACACCCAAAAGTGAAGGGCATGCACACAACCGAAGCTATCCCCGTCGTATTCCGGATTTCTTGTGTGCACAGATTCGGCTCTAGGTTATCGAGACTATGCAGAAGAGGGATAATTAGATAGCTCTTTATCTAATTAAATAGTTTAAGTTATTAAAGACTAAAATAATAATATCCTTAGAATAAAATATAGATAATTATACTACAGCAGTAACTAGGATTATAATAATTAATAGTATTATAGTAATAGGTGCTTCTATACCTATGCCCTAGAAAAGAAAAATAGGAAATAGATAGTTTTCTAACTATTTAAGGGCTTAGGACCTATTTATATTATTTAATTAGATAGTTTAACTACACCGTGCTAAGGTCTTACTCCTTTAGCTGCTACAATGCCTTCTTCTAAATAACTATAGACTAAATCCCTTCTTCTATAATACAATACCTCCCTAGGCTTATAGTGATGTAAAAACCACTATAAGCTAATAAAACTAATAGTAATAAAACTTAAATAAAATAAGAATTTTATAATTAAATAGTTTTATAGCATCCTTTAGTTTAAACTTATACCTTTAGTCTTTTTTAATAATCTAGGTATTATTAGACTTCCTTATACTTTACAAGTCCTATACGCTTTCTTTAGCATAACTAGTTAACTATTAATTATATTACAACATTACTAAGCCCTTTCTATATAGGAATCTACACCTTATTTATCCCCCTTAACTATATTCTATACTTTAGTTATAATTTCCTCCTAAGCCTTATAGTGGACTAGTTCTAAGGGGATAATTAATAAGTATATACTAAAAGAAGGGGAAAAAGCTAAAATATTACGCTAAGTAATTTTTTTATTATATAGTTATAGCAGTAGACCTATTATAGTAGTATAGGTAGTGGGTTTAAGACTAATGTCTTTCACTGCTACTATAAGTGTATAATAATTCGGATTCTATTCCTTAGCTTCTAACCTATTAAATTAATTAAACTGTAGCTATTTGCTATAATTAGTATTATATAGCTTTTAAAGCAATATAGCCTTAACTCTAGCCTCTTTTTAAATATACTAAGCAATGTTATTATTTAGTTCTTATTAGGCCCTTCTTATAAATTCCTCTTAATGCTACTGCTAAAGGGCTTTATTTTATTTATAAAGCTTACTAAATAAGGGAGTAGAAATTATAAAGATTTCTATAAGAGTACTAAGAGATAATATACTATATTTACATTACCTATAGGCCTTTTAAGGGGATTAGGCAGGCTTTCCTAAAAGTATAAGTGCTATTAACTTATTGCCTTATTTAGAAGTAGGAAATAACTATAGTAAAAGTAAATATTATAATGCTTAAGGTAGTAATAATAACTAACTAAGGGAAGAGAGTATATTCTAATTAAATAGTAGAGGTAGAATAAGTAGTAAAGGAGGAGGCTAACTTATTCTTTAAAGGGTTGTAATTATTTTAAGCTTCTACCTTCTATAAGTTAATTAGCTAAGAATAATTCTATTAATAATTTAGGGTTTAGAGTAAAGCAAAGGAGTTATAGATTAGTAAGAATCCTATAACCTTATATTATAGAATTATGCTTGCGTAGGATTATATATTATAATATATTTAATGTTGCTTAACTTATAGTTTTAAGTAGAAAGTGCTAAGGATAGAGATTAGCCTTTACTAGTAGTTTAGCTAAGAACCTAAGGGAGAAGGAATTTTCCCTTAGGTATTTAACGAAGATAGCTAATATTAAACTAAGCATATTAATGCCCTTTATTACAATTAGATAGCATGGCATATCCTAACTTATTTACTGCTATATTAATAAGAATATAAAGAGTTTTTTTTATTCTAAGGCTATATATAGGAGGGTTATTAAGAATATTATCTATGAATACCTACTAGCGTAAGGGGAGTTTAAAGCGGTTAGCCTATTGTTTAAGAAAGTATGCCCCTAGAATGTTTTTAATTAGAATCTTTATTTCTTGCTGTTTCCTTAAAATCTCTGTAAAGTAAACGCTAAAAAGGCCTTAGAGAGTATAAATAAGGAATGTAAGATAAGTGTAACTGCATTTATATAAACTACTTTGAGAAGGCCCTGGCACTGTAATAGCCTTAAATTAATATAGGTAGTTTAATTGCTATAGAACCTATTTAAATCTCTTTATAAATTTTTTAAATCTAGCCTTATAGCTAGTAGAAAGAGTGTTATAAAAGTATAAGCATCCCTTATAGTAATTAAAGACAAAAGTAGTCTAATAATTTGTAAAATAGATAAATTCTCTAACTAAGCGCTTACTATACTAGGCTTAATAAAGCAAGTATACATTTAATTAGCTACTATACTATATATTAATAAGGTTATTACTTAGAAGCCTATAGTATATTTTAGGAGTCTTATCCTTATATGTTTTAATTGTAATGTTTTTATTATTAATATAAAATTTAAGAGGGAGAATAATAATATATTTTTTAAGGCCTTATATAATAATCCTTTCTATAGTAATAAGGGTAAATTAGTTAAGCTAGTTATACCTATAGCTAGTAAAGAGGGCATAGAGAAGGCTATAAACATTATTTAGATAACTAGTCTAAGTCGATTTAGTCTAACTGTTATTAATTAGCCTAACTTCTATAAAGTTATCTAGGTTAAATTAATAAGGGTTAAAGTGCACAGTAAAGGCTGCCTAGTGGAATCTTAGCTAGAAAACAGTAGGCTAGGCTAAGAATATCTAATTAAGTGGCATATTAATAAGTAAGGCCTCTATAGTAGTGTAAAAGGCACTAGACCTTTTATAGAATTTAGCTAGAGTAGTGAGGGTAGGTAAGCTTTATAGTAAGAAATAATCTACCTTACTAGGCGTAATATAATAGATATTTTAAGGGATTCTATGCTGCTAGGGGATATAGTTATCTATCTTACTATTTAATTAGATAGTTAATATATAGGAGAAGCAAGAAAATAAAATTTATAATCCCTTTTTTATAAAAAAGTGAAAGCTATAAGCCTAAAAATAAGGGAATGTAATGAGATATTAAGCAATAAAATAAGATAAGTAATAGTAATAATAATAATAAAAGAGGGGGAGTGTGTTAATAGCTTATATAAGAGAAAGCTTAAGAGGTTAGGTTATAAAGAAATAGATAAAAAGAAAAGAGGGAGAATAAGGAAGCAGAGTAGGGCTATATATTTATTATAATAATGTAGTTTATTAATATTCTTTAAGCAGCCTAGCTGCTAGGCAGACTATTTAATTAGTTGCTAGCTATTAGCCTGTGAGTAGTGATTTATAGCACTAGCCTTATACATAAGACCCTTCCTTTCCTTAAGTATAGCTTCTTTTCCTTATATCTTTTCTTTTCTACTTCTTTTTTTCTTTTAAACTTCTTCTTAGTAGTCTTTATAAACTATTAATTATAGATTATCTTAATTACCCTTGCTCTTAGCTTCCTAACATTATTAATATTATTACTTAGAAGCTTAAAGAGCAGTCCCTCTCTTCCTTTAATAATCTTACTTAGCGTAATAGAGGTAAGATCTTCTATATAACTATTAGAACCTATATAGTATATAAACTATTTAATTAAATAGTATAGAATAGGATTAATAGACTAAAAGTTCTATTATCTTTTCTAGATCTCTGTACTTAGCGGCATTAATATTAGTAAGGGTAGAGTTCTTATATATTTACTAATAAGCCTTTAAAAGAAAAAGCTTAAGAAATAGCTAAAGCACTTTATAGATTTCTTTAAAGCTATAAACCCTTAGGAAAACCTTTTTAGAGATATTCTACGTGCTTATCCTAAGCTCTAAAGGCCTACCTATACTAGAAAGTAGTATAGCAGTGTTATTATTCCTATAGAGCTTATATATCCTAAGGGATACTTTATAACAGCTATTATAAAGCGCCCTAAATAAAAGCTATTGTTTCTTATGCAGATATATAGGTAGATAAACGCAGCATCCTGCTCTTCCTACATTAATATATATCTAAAGACAGTTATAGCCTTTAGTAAGCATATAAGTGTGCCTTATTATAGATATATTTCCTTTAGAAAGGTCTGTAATAGTGTGTGTAGTAATTGTATCTAAAAGTCTAAGAATTATAAGTAGGCATACGCTTAGGGCTATTGCTTAAAAGCTAGTAAATCTTATTCCTTTACTCCCTTTCTTAGGAAAGAGGCTGCTTCTATTAATATAAAGGAGGAATATCTAGATGCTAAATTGCTTAATTTCAGTAGCTTAACTAGAGATACAGCACTTATTATCCTTATTAATATACCTTCCCCTTACCTTATATTAAAGGAATAGATAAGCTAAATTTATCTATTAAGCATAGCTAAATATAAAGGGTTATTAAGAAGGAAGGGAGAGAAGTTAAAGTAGGGAGGAGCTTAGGTTAGAGTTAAGCAGATAGACTATTTAATTAAATAGAAGAGTAATAAAAAAAAGGAAAGAAAAATAATAAAGACCTTAGATAAAACTATTTTCTATAACACTAATAAATATAGAAAGAAAGGGTTAAACCTTAAGTAAAAGAATTCCTAAAATAATTAGTTAAATAGTTAATAAGGTGTATTATAAGTAATAAAACTAAGGGATTAAATAAAATAAGGAAAAACTATAGCGCTTCCCCCTCTCTAGGTAATAAGGTAAGTAGTGCCTTATTACTAAAAGAAGTGGAAGACTATAATAAAGTAAAATTAAATATATTAAGGGAAAGAAAGAAGAAAAACAATAGGGGAAAAATAGAGAAGGCTTAATAGGTTAATAATTAAGGGAAAGACAATATGCCTAATACTAAAGTTGCTGTTTATTAGTGAGTTCTAGTATCTATACTTTAATCTAGTAGTAGGGATATTATTGAGGTAGTATGCTAGCCTCCCTATTTAAAGAATCCTTATCTTCTAAGATACCCCTTAAAAGAGGGGTTTTATTAGGCTAGGAAACCATTTAATTAGATATATTATAATTAGTGTTTAATAGGAGTAGGGCTATAAGTTTATTGTTTAAGTCTATTAAAGTTATACTATAACTAGCTAATTAATATAGCTAGTTATTAGCAGAGGAAGTCTACTAACTATCGCTATTAAGAATAAACTTCTTAATATAATCTCTATTAACTATTTTATTAAGAATAATCTTATTTAAAGTTTAGAGCCTATATGCTTTTATAATTAGTGCCTAACTATAGACTCTAAAGGGGCTATTCTATCTTATTATTAATTTCCTAGTTAAGGACATGTCTATTACACAACGTATATTATATACTAGAATAAGATCCCCTAGAACTAATTAATTAGACTTCTTATGGATAGAGGCTGCTTATTTCTTATTAGTCCTAGCTATAAGCTATTATTAAAATCGAAGCACCTTTTTCTATATAGCTATGATATCTGCGTCCTTTTAGTTAAGAATGTGGATCCTAGCTTTAAAAAGGTCCTATGCTATAGTTACCTTATTCTAGTTAATAAGTTGCTAGGTTAGAAATTCCACTTTAAGGGGCAGCAAAGGTTTCTATCTATAAATAAGGTAAAAGGCTAATTAACTATAAAAGGACCTAATTGCAATGCAATTAGTAAGGAGAGCTTATTTAAGATGCTTTAGCTATTTCCTATCTAAACTGCCTAATTTAGTAAGTGTAGAAGCTAGGGACTAATGCTTTGCTTTAATAAGGCTGTTTGCTTTAGGGTTATAGCTAGAGGTCTATATGCCTTGTATGCTAAGTTACGCTAAAGCATTGCTAAGCTTCCCTCTTATCTCTAGACCTTTATTATAAATAATAAATAGTATTAATCTAAATCTGCTAATTAGGGTGTTAAGAAAGCAATAAATGGCTTCTGTTATAGCAGTGTAAACTAGTTTAGCTTTAATTTATCCTATAAGGTTATATTAAGCTTTTAAAAGGTACTTATACCTATAATTAGATAGTAAGTGTTAAGTGTTAATGTGTATCTTACTTATAGGGTTGCCTAGAGTAATAGGTATTGTAAGCTTATAATAGCGCTATAGCGTAAACATTTAGCAGACTTTATAGTATTGTAGCATTTCCTATATAGTGTCCTACATTCCTCTTTAGTAGTACCTTTATTATACTGCTTAGTAGACTACTTCTATTCCCTTATAAGCTATTAAAAGGTAAATCTTCTTAATAATAGACTGCTGCTTATCTAAGTTATTAATAATAAGTATTAGGCCCTTTAGAAGGCCTATAGGTTTTTTATAAAGCTTAGTGCTATTAATAAAAAAACGTAATACCTTTCTTTTTAATGCCCTAAACTTCTCTACTAAGTAATTAGATAGTCTATCTAAGGTTATAAGGTAAGAAATAATTTGCTATAACTTAGGGGTATAGTAGGTAGTATCTGCCTTCCTAAGTTAATTAGTGTAGAGCTATAAATTAATAAATTACTTAATATCTTCCTTAATAACCCTATTAAGGTTGTTAGATGGCCTAGGACCTTTCTAAAATAATCCATTAGTAGCTAAATGTTGCTTTCTAGGGATATATTAGACCTTAAAGTTAAATAGAAGGATATAGCTAAGCTAGTGGGTAACAATAGTACTAGGGATATTATTAATAGCACCCTAAAGTTAATACTTTAGAACTATTAAATTAGTCTCTAGAATAAAAGGCATACTAAAGAGGTAAATTTAAAGCCTACAAAGGGTATAGAGTAAAGCCTAATATTCCTATTTAGTTATATTATATTTAACTTTTACGTTATTCTATATACTACTTTTAAACTATATAGGATATCGCTTATTATTAACCTCCTGCAATAGCGCAGCACTCTAACTAATATTACTAGCATTAACTATAAGCATAATATTACTATAACTATTAGATATATTAATTAATTATAACATTAAAGCAGTTATAATAGTATTAATAACTTTCCTTATTGCTTCTTTATATTCTAGACCCTATTCCTAGGCAGTATTCTTATATAGAAGATACACTAAGGGCAGCGTAATTATAGTAAAATAGGGTATCTAAAGATAGTAAAAAGTTATAAAACTAAGGAAAAAGCATACATTCCTTATATTTTAATAAGTAACCTATTCCTTAAGCTTAATAATCTTTTCCTTAGTAGGCCTACGCCTATATATACTATAAACATAGCTAACAACTATAGCTATAGGTTAATAGAATTTACTCTTAATAGCAAATACAGTATAACTAGTAAGCTCTAGGTTTAAAAGCACATTATCTAAATTAATTAAATACTCTATAATATATTTTTAGACTCTAGATAGGATTTTAGTATTATTATATATAGTAATAGGTCCCTTTACTATAATGTTATTAAGGAAGGGCGCACATACTTAGGGTATTAAGTTAAAGAGAATGTGCCCTATAATTCTAATAAATTATATAACTAAATTTATAGCTTCTTAAGGCAGGTAATATAACCTTAAGAGCCTAATTAGAGTTGCGATCATAGTGAGGTCCTAACTTACTATAGCTAGTTCTACCTAGTTATATCTAAAGAGAAAATCAATAAGGGAGAGCATCTTATATATTAAAAATTCTTTACTAAATGCTTTAGTACCCTATAGGATGCCTACATCCCTAATTATAATACTATTATACTTTATTATAGATAGGATTAACCTAATCCCCCTATCTTTCTTTATAATAAGGAAATAAGGGTTCTAATAAGAACTATAAGATTCTTCTAGTAAACTATAATCTAACTTTTTCTTTAATAACTTAACTAATTTTAACTAAAGGGTAAGGGGAATAGAAATAAACTAAGCTTACTAAGCTAAATGCTTTATAACTTTAATAACTTAGGGCGGTGTAATAAGAGGGTTAACCTTACTAATATATAATAAGTCCTAACTTAAAGCAGCCTCCCTATTGCTAAGGATTTCCTTAAAAACATTAAGTTCTTAAGGTATAAGATATTCCTCTATTACAGTAACTATCTAATTAAGTCTTTCTTAGGTTAAATAAAACCCCTAAGGGTGTTTAAAAAACCATCCTATAATAAATTCCTTATATTTTCTATTAGTATTAAGGCGTTCCTTAACTGTATTCTATTTCTTTATTTTCTATTTTAGATCTCCTTTAGGGATTAATTTATTAAAGGGAATGTTATTAAGGGGGTGTACCTTTTAGCTAATACACTTATATATAGTATTTACCTTTAGATTAGATATTTACATTTATTAAGATAGTTAGATTTCCTTAGTAGTAGTATTTAGTTAGGCTTTCTAGCTTTTAAGAGCTTGCCTAAAGATAAGCGCTAGAACCTTATCCCCTTTCTCTTCTATAATCAGCACTAGAATTTTATCTTTTTCTAATTTAAATTTTATCTTTTCTTTAACTATCTAATTAGGAGCTTCTATCTTCTTATTTTTATTCTCTTAGTATATTATAAATAAATTAACTATAACTTTAGATAGCAAAGCTTTATTAACTATATCCTACACAACTAAGCTAGCTGCTTAAGATATAACTATAATGTTTCTAAAATAGCATTTTATTCTTAATTCCCTAGGGCCTTAACTATAATTAAATAATACTTGCGCTTAACAAATAAATAGCATACCTAAGATTAAGGGGACTAAGACCGTATTAGGTACAATATAAAAGCAAACCAGCGTCTAAATATTCCTAAGGAAGAGCTTTATATAAACTTTGCCTTTAAGCTTAATAGTATTGTTTAAGTAGGAGGTGCTATTAGCATTAATATTCATTAGGTGTACCTTTAGACTAGCCTTATAAGCAAATTCTTCTATAATTAGGTTCCCTTATAATCCACAATCGATTAAAGCTAGTATTAATAGACCTTCTAGGTCTTTAAGTTAGACTTATAGGTAAGGGAGATCTTATAAGTGGCCCATTACTATATATAGGTGGATAACTCTATAAGATCTCTCCCCCTTATTTAGCTTCTAATTAATTTATACTAAGTGGGATTATATGTAATTAAATAAATTATAGCCTAGTTATAGTAGATTAGCATAAAGAGTTATTAATCCTAGTCTATCTTGCAGTTACTTCTATAAGGCGCTACTAACTTTAACTATAGAATTACTAACTTATTATATAGTAAGTTTATTAGCATCTTCTTCCTCTTATTACTCTATAAGTTTAGTTATAGTTTTAATAACCTAGGTTATTATCCTTTAATTAAATAATCTAGGTATTTCCTAATGTTAATATTCTTAAGGTTAAATTAATCTAGCTAACTTAAACAACCCATTATAATAGAATACTTCCTTAATCCCCTTAGCATAGGTAGTATACTTACTAGTAGCTAATCTAGCTAATAATAGGAAAAGCTTAAAGAGGTTGCGTAGGCTTACGCCTACCTTTTTACTAAAGACCTCCTTATAGAGCTAAGTAATAAGGCGGTCTTGCAGCGTCCCTTTTTTATTACCTATAATACCTAACTCTTCTTTCTTAAATTGCCTTATAGAGGCTAGCTGCAATCTTTTATTAACTAAGGGTTCGTTAGGAATCTCTTTAACCTATGCTCTCTTTAGCGTATTAATGTTAATAGCTATATTAGTTAAGCTAGTATCTTTAACCCTTTCTAGGGTTATTACTCTAGTTATAAGCTATAGCTCTTTTAGCAGCACCTTAGTAAGCATAGGCCTCTATTGCTTAGGTCTATATAGCAAAAGGTTTAATTGCTTAGTAATATTATTAAAGACTCTCTTCTTATTAATTAATATAATCTAGTAGTTTACAGGGACGTCCTTATACTTTAGTACCTAGTCTATAAGGTAATTAATAGTATAATCTCTAAAATACTAAACCTAAAAGATAGCTAAATAATAA
>SRPW01001337.1:0-10745 GCA_018360225.1 Claviceps pusilla | reverse complement strand
TTATTATTATTATTATTATTATTTAAATAATATTAATTATTAATTACTAAAACATTAAAAATTAGAAAAAAAAACATCTATTATTCTTATTATCTTATAGTATAGCTAAGCTAAAGTTTATAGAAAATTTCTAAGTAAGTGGGTATTAATCCATTATTAATTCATTCCTTATTAATTTCCTTTATACTTTCCTCTCCACTATCTTCCTTCTTACTATTATCTATAGGAATAGCCTTAGTAATATTAATATAGTGTTTCTAAGCATTACACTTACAAGAGATAATAATAAAGGGATATTTTAAACTAATGCATTAATAATTAATTATTTATAACTTAAATATATTTATAAATTAAAATTACTTACTATTAGACCTAGCTACCTAACAGCTACAGCATATCTATCCTTTCTTAAGCTTAAGTGCCTATTATATTTTTATATAATTTACCTATATAGATAAGTTAATTAATTAATAATTAATTATAAATTAATTTAACTTATAAATCTAGCATTATAGTTTTTATTACTAGTTTTATATATTAGTAAACTAGCGTTAATAAGGAGGCTAATATTATACTTCTCTTTTTCTTTTTTTCCCTTTTTTCTAAAGGTAAGGGTAACCTTAGCCTTTATTACTATAAGCACTTACTCTATAGTCTTACTATAAAGAAAATATATAATATTAGTGTAGTATTTTAATTAATTATTAATTAATTATTAAATAATTAAAAACTAATAATAATTAGAAATTACTTACCTTTAATACGCTTAGCCTTAGTATATAAGGGCACCTTAGTATAAACTACCTTAACCTCTAAATAATATATATTTTTAATATATACTCTAAGGTTAGAGGCATTAGAGTAGAATATCTTCTAATTCATTATTAATTAATTATCTAAAAAAAAAAAAAAAAAACTTTATATACTAAGCTATATAATTCGCCATTACAGCGTAGAACGTAATAGAAAACCTTACTAAATAGAATAATTACTACACCACCCTATACCTAAAAATTAATTAAGTAATAGAGAATTAATTAATAATTAATTAATACTTACCTATATTTTAAATAGCTTAAGATTATTCTATTACTTTCTTTTATTATTAAATATAAGCTAGCCCTAATAATACTTTAAATATAGAGTAAACTCCCTAAAGGCACTGCCTTTAGTGTAAGGTATAATAAATTATTAATTAATTATTTAGTGATTTTAACTTAGAATTTTTAGCAGTCTTTAGGGGTAGGGGTAGAAGGTAGAGAAAGAGTACTGCAGTATATAGGGCACGACGGCAAGCTCACCTAAGAGTTAGTCACGTGCGCGCGCAATTAGAGTGGAGCAACTCTCAGGTGAGCTAGTTGAACAACCCTCATGTTATCTACCCCCTCCATCAATGTGGGATCAATAGATCAATATTTGGCAGCTGTGAGCAGTGTGAGCGGCCACTGGCCCGACCGCAGCGCAAGGCGGGCACACAGTAAATCTCAGGTCCAGCGGAGAATCGCTCAGGTCCAAGGTGGGCCACGGAATGGCAGAATGGCAGAATAGCATATATTCTATATATATATAGTACTTATAAATTATATAGTAAAATTTCTAAATAAAAAGTAGCTTAAATAATTTAATTAATTTATAAGTATTTAAAAAATATATACTAATAGAATTATATAATATAACCCTACTAATATTATATATATAGTATAAGTATACACTAAAATACTATATAATTTAGTATATACTAGGTATATATCTTCCCTGTTCACCGCCTGCTCAAATGGATTTGTAATTCCCCACCTTAGACCTGAGCGATTCTCCGCTAGACCTGAGATTTGCTGGCCCCCCGCGCAAGGCAACCATCACATCGCGGGAGCTCGCGTGAATTCCGTTTCAATGTCGACACGCTCATGTGCAAGCATGGTACAAGCACGGTACATGCCCATGGTACCGATGATGGACCAAGTCGTCGAAGCCAGCCTCGCGTGCATCCGCCTGCATCCGCCTGCATGGTCCGGGTCTTTTCAGCTCGCGGATGCCACCGCCAACAAGCGTCCGACAGTCAAGACAGCACCGTCAATTCCCAATCAAAGTCGTCAAAGAATCAATATGAAGCTTGACGTCGTTCTGGTGCCACTACTAGTAGCAGGTAGTCGAAGTGTAAGTACCTACTCAGTATCCATATAAAGCAGCCATCCCCAATGCCCGCCCACGATGCGGACAGCTGCCCACGCCGCGTTGGCAGCTGTCAGCCACATCATACATGCAGACGACAACACTTGCCCTCATAATTCCTCCAGCCCTCATCGCTGCCGGCTTGTAACATTGATCTCCTTCTTTTTTTTTTCTTCTTCTGCTCTTCTCTTACACCATCACGCCGAGACAGTTAAGCCATGTCTGCCTCGAATTCGAATCTGCCTCAGTTGCCCGTCCCTCTTGCGGGGCTGGTACGGCACATTGCTCAGCATCCTGACACGCTCATGGTTGATATCATGAAGCCGTATCGCGAGTACGAGGCTCGCTTGAGAGAGGTCTATGCCCAAGACCGCAAGAACCCGACTCTCAATGACCCATATCTGAATGTGGTCCCTCTTTTCACAGAGGATACCTGTAAAATCACCACGCGAGCACGAGACTTGTCTGCCGAGTCGGAAGAAGAAAAGTCTCGATACATCATGCCTCTTCCCGAGGACAAGCGTAGGCTACACGGTTCCCCGGCTACAGTGGCCGACTTTTCCGAGTTTCAAAGCAACTTCAACGTCTTCTCCGAGTCCTCCCTCATCGACCTGGATTGGAGTAACGTTGTCGCTGCCGGGTCGTCGGTGGTCAATTGCTTGTTACCTGTGCCGAAAGCCTTCAAGGTTTCGAAGCGAAAGCTGCGAGAATACTATCATGAAAAGTTCTGTCCAGCCTCGGACGTGGACTTGTTTCTTTACGGGCTGACTCACGAACAAGCCCTTGAGAAAATCAAGCAGATTGAACGATCAATCAAGGATGCTCTGCTCAATGAGGTCACCGTTGTTCGCACCAAATATGCCATAACCATCGCCAGTCAGTATCCTGTTCGCCATATCCAGGTTCGTGTCTGCCCTGTGGCGGCCCCCCTTCTTTGTTACTTTCCTTCTCCTCCCCAGACCCCCTTTCCGCCACCAATAACTTCTGTGATTAGTGACCCTATCATCATCACTCACTGAAATATTTTCAAAGATTGTTTTGCGGGTTTACAAGTCTGTCAGTGAGATTCTCACTGGCTTTGATATCGATGCTGCCGGTGGGGCCTACGATGGCAAGCAGGTTTACGTCACCCCTAGAGCACTGGGAAGCTTTATTACCCAGATTAACCATGTTGATCTCTCTCGTCGAAGCCCCTCTTATGAGAATCGTCTTTCCAAGTACGCCCATCGCAACTTTGAAGTATACTGGGCCGAGTTGGATCGCGCCAAGGTCGACCCAACCATCTTCGAAAGAAGCTTTCAGAGAACACTGGGTCTGGCCAGACTTCTGGTCCTCGAACGCTTGCCCACAAATCATGCCCGAGAAACATACCTCAACAAGCGAAGGACCGAGCGTGGGAGACCAGCTCGGCACAGGTCCTTCATGCCAATGCGGGGTAATATCAAGGATTTTCACGAAGATGAGGTAGCGGACTGGCTTTCACAAGAGGACGTCAGTAATTACCATACGTTTACCGTTCCTTACGGTGTAAATTTCAACGCGAAGCGTATTGAGAAGCTGTGCTATACCCGCGACCTGCTCCTGAACGCTGAATGGAATCAGCCCAAGGATCGCAAAGTCTACCTGCATCGTCATCCAGCATTTTTCGGACGCGTCGAGGACGTCATTGAGGACTGTTGCGGCAACTGCCCCAGACCTATAACTTCCGAAGAAATCGAAATCGCTGAGAAGGAGGCCGAAATTTACATCTCTGGCCAAGTAACCTTTCTCATTGATGATCCAGGCCGGCAACAGATCGGGTCCTTCAACCCGCTTACTGAGCAGGATTGGACAGATATGGCGTACGTCGGTAATACAGCACGACTCTGCCAGTCCATCGTCGATTCCGATATCGATGAAGTACTCGACTGGCTCTCTCAGGAGGGTGCTGACCCCAACAAGCGTGATTATACCGGCCGAACTCCTTTGCAACTCGCTGTCATGACCTCAACTCCCGATATTGTGAAGTGTTTGGTGGATCATGGATCCCGCCTGACTGCTCGTCTTGCTGATGGGAAAACGGCGCTACACTTGGCTGCTGCTCGCGGCAGTGATGAGATGATCAAGATCCTGATGGAGAAAAGCATTGAAAATGAGGAGCTAGAGGAAGAGCGACAGGCTAGGCGACGCAAAGCAGCTCTCGGGGACGAGGTCGACGGTCGCGCGAGAGAAGCTCAAAAGACTGCCAAGACAAGATCAGAGGAGAAACCAAAGGCCGACGATGCTGGAGAAGTGGACTCGACTGATGAAAAGTCTACTGATGAAAAGGAGGATTCGAATTCAGATTCTGAGATTGAATTTATTGACGATGGCGACAAGACTGATGTGGACGTACAGTCGCTCGGCACCGGCTCTTTCGTCAACGTTTTGAGAACCAAAGACTCTGGTGGAAAGGCAGATGATTCCGAGTTGGCAGATTCCGAAGATGAGCCAGACTATTATCAAATCGACGTGCTTGCTTGGGACACACCGTGCTCACCGTTGCATCTGGCCATTGTTGAAGGGCATGAAGAGACGGTCAAGCTTCTCTGCGATGTACGTCTAATCTTAACGCTGTGCGTTTAACCTGTTGAGGCAAATGCTGACTCTTAAGTTAGTATGGAGCGGACTCTATCTTGCCTGTCAAGTTTCTCAACACATATGAATCGGATGATGTTGCGGCCATTTTGACCCTGACGCTTGCGCTGAGCCTCCCCAGAGAAAAAGCCATCTCAATGGCCCGTCTTCTCCTCAAGCTAGGCGCCACTTCGTCTCAAGCCGATGCTCATGGTTGTACCGCTTTTTATCGCTACGTCGAGTATGGCGATACGGCAATCGTCGACGAGCTTTTGGAGAACGACAAGGCGGGTATCAAGTCCGCCATCAACCACATTGTTTTGGCCGGTTATAGCTGGAACCCGGACACTACTTCACCTCTGAATGCCGCCGTTCAGCATGGCGACCCCATCCTAGTCATCAAACTCCTGAGCGCAGGAGCACTCCCCGAAATTGATTTTGACACATGGCTCAAAGCTGCAAAGATTGCTCCCATGATGTCAGGAAACCTTGGGGACTTGGAACGGTCCAAGCTAGCCTACACCCGGTCGTATGAGTCACCGCTAATCAACGCCATCCGGTCTGGAAATACAGAAGGTGCCATGCATCTCCTGGATCACGGTGCTGATATCAATGCTTTAACGCAGGAAACCAATGACATGTTGAATAATACGTGGAGATGGAGATATGTCATTGGAACTTCGGCTCTTGACCTAGTTCGAGACATGATTGATACTCTTTCGGCCTATGAATGTGAACAATCCAACTGTCACAAGCCAGTCCCGATACGAGGCTTAGATGACTACCTTGAACAAATCGAAAGCGGCACATACAAGCATTGGATGATTTCGCAAGACGTGGCGACCAAGAAAAACTTGTTCTTGAAGAGCACGAGAGCGTATGAGAAGAAGCTTGAAAATGCGCAAGGCGCCAAGGGGGCATCGGAGAAATTAGCAGCTGTCGAAGAAACTCTGGCTGCATTTCGATCTCTCGAACAGCGCATGCTGAGCAAAGGGGCGAGGACTTTTGAAGATCTCCATCCCAAGATCGACTGTGAGAAGCGAAAGAAGAAGAAGAACGAACTCGAGGCGGACGAGACGGACGATGACAGCGACAAGTACATTTTCCAGTTCGTTTTCAAATCCGACAAGGACATGACTGAATCTAGAAGAGATGGATATATCGAACTGTACGTCTGGTCTCACTTTTTCCCGTCTTCTTTTCTGTTTTATAAACTTTTTTTCTATTGCAGCCACTAACATCGATGATCTAGTATGGAAGCCGCTTGGGCCGGCAATCTGAGTCGCATCAAGGAACTCACCCTCCAAGCATGGGGTACTGACAACAAACAGGCTCCTTTGAAAATGGTCATTTCGGACAACTTTTGCAATTCTCCGTTTTCGCTCGCTTTCTTGCGTGGACGGTTCGACGTTGCTCGAGCCATTCTTGAGATTGTGAAGGCTCAGTGGTCAGCTCCAGACAAGGACGACGTCCGTTACAGGATGAAGCAGGAGAGTCGAGACGACGACAGTGAATACTACAGCGGTGAAGAAGATACCGACGATGATTCAAGCGAGCCTCAAATTGAATCTCAAGTCGTGGATAAGAACTTTACCATTGATAACGTCGGCCAGTGCTCAATGCAGGTCAAATCACATGTCACGCCGATAGAACACATGTGCGAGTTGGTTGCATCGTTTGTGAAAGATGGCAAGGTTTCCAGGAACAAGTCGAAGCATAAGACACTTTTCAAACACGTGTTGGAAAACGATGATGTCGCCGGCTTAAAGGCACTGCTGGACATGGCTGAGCATTTCAGTGAGCACCAATCACATACCATCAATGACCAAGCCACGGACTCGGGCAAGTTTACCTTTCCCGAGGGAGACTTCCAATGGGCAGTCGAACACGGCAAGACGGAACTGCTATCTCTTATCATAAAGCGAACAGGAGCCGGAGTGCCCATTGAGCATCTCGTGAAGAAAAGTGGTGTGGAAGTGAAGGAGAAGCCGCGATTTTACCAGGGCCTCACCGTTTATGGCAAAAAGAGGTGAGTTTCTTTCTTTCTTTCTTTTTTTTTTCTCTTCTTTTCTTTTTGCCAAGACGTGTGATAAATGCCCTACCGATGCTGACCCGCCTCCTTTTACTTCCCAAAATGCAGAAAGGATTGGGCAAATGCTGGTCGTAATGTGCTCATCCGCACCAGTGGGATGAAAACCCCTCCTCTTCTGCATGCGGCTTTGGAAGGCTCGATAGATGGTGTGGAATTCTTCTTGAGTGATAAGCCGCACCGGTTGTATGCAGAATTTGGAAAATCAAAGGCTGTCCGCGACGACGCGAGGTTCAAGCATCTCAAAGAAAGTCCTGGGGGCTTTGATCGAGCCATTTCGAAATGGCTGGGTGCTGATAGTGAGTCATCCGCTCCGCCTAAGCGATGGTTTCTTTCTTTCTTTCTTTCTTTCTTTCTTTTTTTTTCGTTCTTCTTACAATTACAACAGATGATCTGGTCATCCATGCCGCCGCCTTGGGAAGTTCCGACAAGTCAGCCGAATTGCTCGAGTATCTTGTCCACAGCTGTCCAGACTATCTTGAGAAGAAGACATGTGATGGAGAAACTCCCCTGATGATTGCCTGCAGACTGGGTCGAACGAGCTTGGTCAAGATTCTTGTGGATTCTGGTGCAGACCAATCAACTCGGAATCTAAAGGGAGAAAACATCCTTCACGCCTGTCTTTCGAGGCTGCCCAAAGCGAAACAGCTTAAATCCATGCTGGATCTCTTCGACGAAGGACTTCGAGGTCATCTTTTCATGCAACGAAAGAACATCACCGAGAATGGTACCACGCCACTCCACACGTGGATCTGTCAGGCTTCTGGTCTGGGATCCACAGGTGAAACCGAGACCGGCTACCGATATCACTGTTGCGCCAAAACCCTTCACTATCAGACGTACGACAATGAGAAGGACGTTGTCGAGACACTCAAGCTCATCCTCAGTTACTCTGGGGGTGGAGAGCTAGATTTGCTCAACGGAGCAGGCGAGACATGTCTCCACACCGCCGTCAAGAGGGACATGATCTCCATCGTCAAGGTGCTCGTCGATCACAACCCCCAGCAAATGTATCGCGAGAACGCCGTAGGCCGCACACCGGGCGAAGTCGCCCACGACGGCTTCATCGACAAAGTCTTCACACGGCCTGAAATGCCCAAAAACGACAAAAGCGACAAAGCGACCAAACTCATCGAAAAGGGCATAGATGAATATATGGACGAGGCCGCCCTGAGAGGAAAAGCCGACACGCTGCTGAGGAAGGACATTGCCGATCTGGGCCTCCGCGAAAAATACACCACCCAGGACCTTGTCCTCATCATGCGGGCCATGGGCATCGGTGAAGGCAGGCTCACCAGGGACTTGCCAAGCACCAAACTCAAGGCCGCCATCTGGGACCTCATCGCCACAGCCATGAGCAAGCACCCCGGGAAGCGCCGACTCGTGAGCCTCAACGAAGCCAACGACGTGGCCAGACGACTTGGCGAGAGGCACACTGGGTCGCGATACTTTGACGCCAACGCTCCTCGCCGCGATGAGGACGACGAAGCTGCCTCGGCGGAGGATGGGAACACTCGTGAGGAGGCGGGTGATTTCGTGACGAGGACGCTGGCGAATCGACTGGGCAGTGCTTGGCTTGAGCCGAAAGAGGAGGCGGATGGGGATAGTGAGTGTGAAAGCGATGATGATTAAGTAGACAATATGACTTTTATTCACCTACCATTTATGCATGTGTATATATATGTCTGCATATTATACATTGCGTCAATCACCCCGCTGTACGTGCTGCAGAGTCCGTATGTACATATTATATATATATAAATATTTATATTAATATTGCGTCATCATCCGACTGTACATGCAGGAAGAGTCATAGCATAAAATCTCAACCATGACACGAATAAGACATCTGGGACAGAAAAAAAAAAGGAAAAGACCTGGCCAAGAGACGCTAGAATGCTCTCGCCAGCCTACATATGTATGTACATCGTGTTGGACATAAAAAAAGTCTCAAAATGAGCTCACTGGGGATTAAATATTCCTATCATTATTCACGTTTTCTATTTCTCTTCCCTTTGAGAAAAAAAAAATCTGTTTCGCATAACATGCCGTTTTCCGTGTCTGTTCGTTCAAAAAAAAAATCCATTTCGAAAAACAACGCCACAACTAACAATTTACGATACAACAACAACAGCCTTGGACGTCCCGCCATCTCCCCACAGCCCAACCACAGCCATGGCAAAGCCCACAGCAGCAAGACCCGTCCGGGCAAGATAGCCCCTGGCGAGGGCATCAACCTGCGCCCTGACCTCCTCCCCATTCACCTCCTCCAACTCCTCCTCGCTGGCGGGTTCGGAGTGCACATCCCCTAGCACCTCGTAGCTCGCTTCCATCCTGGCCCGCGGAGAAGAAGGCTTTTTGGTCTTCTGCGCCGCAGAAGCGACAGGACGGCCCGAGCTCGGCTGTGGCATCAGTCGGGGCACGAGCATCGACAGCGCAGCGAGCGCCGAGGTATACAGCAGATAGGGGTGGCGAACGCGACGGGGAGACAGCACGAAGGAGAGGAAGAGCGGGGCCGAGGCCAGAGAGGTCAGTGCGAGGAGAGGTGCGTGTAGGGTGTTGGTCAGGGAGGCGATGGCCTGGGAGGCGGATGTCGAGGATGGGAGACGAAGGAGCGAGGGGAGGGTGATGCTGGAGACGGTGTAGGAGACGCCCTGTTGAGATGGTTGATGAGAATTAGCTGATGGGGTTCTTTTTTTTTGGTCACTTTTTTGCATGCCGTTTTGCCCGAGTAGTGAGGCTAGGGAGGCCGTCATGGCTTTGGCCCGGCTGTTGATGATGGTGATGATGACGATGATGTAGATGACGACGACGATGACAATGAGCGCCAGATGGCCCAAGGAACGTTTGGGATGTGCTCCTGGCAAAAGCCCACCGCGAAAACCATTCACCAAGCAAAACGCAAGCTGGGAAAACGTACCGTCAAGAGGCCCAGCGATACGGTGCCCACAAACTTGAGGACCGAGACTGCCCTCGCGCCGGCGCAGACCATGGTGTTTCTCTTTGGAAAGATTTCTTCCCTTTTTTTTTTGCTAATTTCTGTTCCTACTTTTCGGCGTCTAGATGATGTTTTTGGGACGGCCCGGCGATCCAAACGCTGGCGGCGGGGTTTGCTTGCAGGGAGACTAGACCGACAAATGTAGGATGGAGGGTTGCTTCGTCTGGTCTGGGTCTGGGTCTGGTGATGCGCTCCAAGGCGACAGACAGAAAGTCAGGCCGGCCACGAATGGTGCCTTATTACGTCAAGAAGTGAAACCCCACCGACCACGCATCTGATTGGCCGTCCTTTCCTCTCCCCCCGGAGGACCCCCCCACATGCACAACGCAAAGCTCTTTCCTTCACCCGCGCAAACTCTCTTTCTTTTTCCCTTTCTTCTTTCTTCTGCCTTTTCAACAAAGCATCTCGACCAATGTAAGTGTACCGCCTGTACCACCCTCCTCTCTCCTTGTTTGCGTTGTCCTTATTCTTGTTCTTGTCTTTGTTCTTGTCTTGTTTCTTCTCATGAAAAGCACACACAAAGGGCGTCTCGCACACCCCTTCACAATCTCAAAATGATGAAAGTATCGAATTTTACAACCCTCCGAAATAATCTTAGGAAGAGCCGTCTGAGACACCCCCCGGATCAGAATGCCTTTTTATATTATATATTCTTGAAGGCAGGACGTTCCCTCGGCTTGTGTCCAGCTTTTTCGCTCCCCGGCGAGTCCTTTTGATCCCGCCACTACGTCAAACTGGTTTACCCTCTCAATGCATCGTCATGTGTGTTGGGGTAGACTGGGGTGTGTTGAGGATCCTCGTTGGGGGCGGGTTGGACGTGGGTGGGGGGAGTGGTGCTTATAACTTGGGTTTCTGAAAGAGATTGTTTTTTTTTTTTTTTTTTTTTTTTTTTTT
>SRPW01001336.1:0-10749 GCA_018360225.1 Claviceps pusilla | reverse complement strand
TTTTCGTGGCATTGCTTTACCACAAGAAAGAAGACAGGAATTCAAACTAACCCTCGCTCTTTCAAGACGCCCTCGACCCTACCAAACCAGCCTCGTCAAAAACCTACGTCAAAATCGGCGGCATCCTCTCCCAATGCGGCTACTCCGACGGTGCATACCAAATCGTCCTCGGCATCGGCATCAACGCCACCAACCCCCGTCCCACGACCTCCCTCTCCGATCTCCTACCCGCCCACGCATCCTACTCGTCATCGTCGACACTCCGCCTGGAAACCCTCCTTGCCCGGATCCTCACGCGTCTCGAGTCTCTGTACGCGCAGTTCCGCCGCGAGGGCTTCACCGAGGCGCTGGAGCGGCGGTATTATCGCCACTGGCTGCATACGGGGCAGGTGGTTTCGCTGGAGGCGGAGGGGGGTCTGCGCGCCCGGGTGCTGGGCATTACGAGGGACTGGGGCATGCTGAGGGTCGAGGAGGTGGATCGGGAGGGCAGGAGGACGGGGAGGCTGTGGACGCTGCAGAGTGATGAGAATAGCTTTGATTTCTGGAAGGGGCTGGTGAGGAGGAAGATGTAGTCTTACGGGTAGTACATGTAGATTATGCTTCCGTACCACTGGGTGTTTATGATGAATGGCGTTATTTTTCTTTTAGTGTTTTTTTTTTCCTTTTTCTCATTTAACTTTCTTTTTCTTTATTCTTCTCTTCTTTATTCTTCTCTTCTTTATTCTTCTCTTCTTTATTCTTCTCTTCTTTATTCTTCTCTTCTTTATTCTTCCTTTTAGTCTACCTACCCTGCACCTCAAAGGAGATGGCCAAGCACCCACAACAACTAGACACCACTTCCACGCAGAGCAACATCATCCCACGCCGTAATGTATATATTCCCCAGCTATCCACTGCAAAACTACCACTATCCCTTTCAGAAAATGGTCAAATACCATGATGCTCGCGAGTTTCCTGCACGACAACATCTCCACAATTCAGCGCAACGGACTGACTGCCTGCATTGCTGCCTGAGAACTCTACACCATCTCGCCTCTTTTTGACCACTACATATATGCATCCATGCCGCCGGTGATCTCCATTCCCTATAGTACAGTATATTACGGGACCATCTTGTAGCATCATCGCATGTCTGTACCGCATTCCATCGTGTAAGAAAGGGGGCCCTCTGCGCAACAGCCCAATCTATATGTCGTCGGACATTGCAGCATTCCTTGATTGTGCCTCCTATACCGGAGTATATCGATAGTAAAATAAGAAGAAGAAGAAGAAGAAGAAGAAGAAGAAGAAAATAAAGAAGCAATACAAAAAAAAAAGAGATAAAGTAATAAAAAAAACGCCGTGCCATGCTGCAATCGAGTGAAGATGAATAGTTATACAAAAGGGGGCCTAGACACTGCTTCTATCGTGTCTCGTGTTCCCCGTTCGCAGTCCTGGGACAGGTACCGCTCTTTATTTTTTTTTCTTTGTTCATTTCTTTTTTTCCCCCCAGCCTGGGCATGGTTGACTCAAGTGGTCAATCCATGCCGTTGAGAAGGGATAAATGGTATTGCAGTCTCCAAATGTTCCCGCTGTGTGACGACCCTGTCTGACTCCATACAAAACAGGGAAATCAAAAGACGTTGGCGAAAAG
Source organism: Claviceps pusilla (assembly GCA_018360225.1). Lineage (NCBI taxonomy): Eukaryota > Fungi > Ascomycota > Sordariomycetes > Hypocreales > Clavicipitaceae > Claviceps > Claviceps pusilla. Next base: position 9,116 of record SRPW01001336.1, on the reverse strand, counting down.
ACTGCCGTGACCCATGGCCGATGGCGACCATGGCAGGTGCTCCTCATCTTTCTATTTGTCCTTGTAAACTTTTGGTTTCCACCCTTGCTGGATCTCGGCCTCCTGCTCGGCCTTTTGGCGCATGGGTCCTATTTCGCGCTCGAACCGTTCCTTGGCGCGCACAATCTTGCTCTGCAGGTAGAAACTGCCGCCCTTTTGCGGATCGTTGGCGTCAAACAGTCGCTTGTATCGTCCCAGAACCTCCTCCACGTTGGCCTGTCCGCCGGTCGGGGGTTTGACGTTGAGAATCTTGCAGGCCTCCTCGAGGGTCATGCCCGAGGAGAGTGAGGCCGAGACGCCGCTGCCGCCGCCGGCTTTGGCCGCCGCGCGCTGATATTGCGATGCGGCCTGGGCTTGTTTGTAAGCGGCCAAGAAGGATCGGCCGAGGATACGGGAGCCTGTTAGGACGGCTGTGAAGACGAAGCGATGCGCCTGCAAAAAGCGAAAGGGATTAGAATTGGCCGGGTTGGACAAGGTGAATGTACCATTGAATATAACAATGGCAGAGTGTGCGAAGACGATTGTTGCGTGGAAAAGAAAAGAAAACAAAAAACAACAGAGGGAACAAAAGAACAAAGCAACGGCGACATAAGGATTCATACCATGGTAGGAGAATATTGCCAGCCAAGGGGAGCTGCAGCGACTGCCCGCGTATGTGGATTCTCCAGTCAAGAGGGGCCAGAGTCTTTTGCAAAAAAAAAAAAAAAAAAGGCCGCTTGCTTCTGTCCAAAGAGAAGATGACGCTTGACGATGATGCGCAGGTTCTCGGGGCTGGTGTCGAGACTTTGAATTTTGGATTTTCTGCCCGCCGCAGCACGCTCGCTGACTTTGCGGCGGCGGATTTTGCTTCCGTTGTTCGGAACGAGCTTGCAGTTTAGCCGTGCTTCTGCCGCGGCGCGCAGAGGGGCATGTCATCGAGGCCTGTGCGCACTGCGGCATGCCAAGGCGCGCCCTCCAGTTCTTTGTGACGTCTGCCTCGTGGTCCAGAATTGTCAAGTACTAGGTACCTAGGTAGTTTTGGACTTCCAGTTTCTCGCATTCAAAGGCAAAGGTCGTGGTCAGAACTTGGAAAGGGAAATGGGGGGTTTACGAAATAAATCAGAAGACTGATGTTTGTTTAAAAAAAAAGAGAGAAAGGAAAAAAGGAAACAAAGAAAAAAAAAAGAAAAAAAGGCCTAATACATTAAATCATAGCCGTCCCCATGCATGTACGTGGATTCTCATCGAGTCACCACTAGCCCAACATCGGGCGCGCGGTGGAGACCCGGTCCATAAGAACTGCCTGGTCTTCCAAAGGGGAAGGAAAAAAGGGAAAGAAAAAAAAAAGAAGAAAAAAGAACGTATATCGACAGCACAACGAGGACGAATACCATGTCTCCGCAAGAAGTCGCTGTGCTTCTCCAGGAATATGGCAGCAGCCGTGGTCAAATAGATGCAGAGGCAGCCCTGGACACGAATGCCCTTGGTCAACAGAGGACGGAATTACTTGCTGCCATCTTGTCTTCATGCAGGGACTTGTGGTCCACCGGATCTGAGGAGCTGGATTTGATAGCAGAAAAGCTGGGCGACGGGAGTCGCGATGGTGAGTTGTTTTTTCCTTTTTCTCTGGTTGTTTGACCACCTCGCTATCATCACTTTTTTTCTTCTATTTTTTTCGGTTTTCTTTTTTCTCCAATCCAAAACAACAAAACAAGAACAAGAACAAGAACCCCCACCAAAAGCCTACTCTGCATCTTTAAAACAAAAAACACACCCCTCCTACTGCACACCTCGTGCCAAAGCTCATCAGCATCACAGTCGCATGGCGTCTTCCGTTTGGAGAATCCGGCGTTTTGGACTTCTTCGTTACCCTCCTCGCGCACGATCATCTGAGACAGAAACTGCATATTCATGCGCTCCGCCTGATAGGCAACTCCTGCGCGGACACCAATGAGAATCGAGCTCGTCTTGTCGACCAGGATCGCCTCTTGTCCATCACGAAACATGTGGCTGACGAAAGTCTACTACCGTTCAACGTACCTGTACTGTACAATATCCTGGTCGACTATGGTAAGTTGCCACTAGGCACTTTTACAATTTGAAACCATTTTTGTTTTCTGTTTCTTTTTTCTTTTTTTCCTTTTTTTTTTCCTTTTTATTTATATCTCTCACTGTTCAAATCAGCACGCAGAGCTAACGGAGACACAGAGCCTGCCCAAAGTCTGGCGTCCAAAACATGCCTGAGCAAGCAGCTGATCCATCTCTTATCGTTACCGCACATCTCCAAGTACGCCCCGTTCGTGCCGTACGTGTGCAAGATCCTGGCTCTTCTTGTTGCCCAGGACGGAGAGGCGGCTGCTGCTGATCCAGCCACGGTGCGCGTCCTTCTCACGTTGGCCGATCAGCCTGCAGCCAAAGACGATGTCGAGGACTTTGTCGGTCTAGCATCCGTGGCCGTGGCCTATCTCGCGAGTGAGGCTCTGCAATCCAGACTCATCGCCGACGACCAAGTGTCGCTGCTCATGCGCGTCTTTCACCACGCGCATGTGGGCTTGGACACGGACGCCATCGACGACGAGGATCTTGTTGCGCAAGTAAAACAGTTACGCTCCTCCTTGCTTTCCACCCTGGCCGACGTGTCTGGTAATGACTCTTTTGCTCTCGCATATCCCCTCGCTCACGACGTTCCTCAGACTCTACTGGAATGGGTCCGCGGCAACAACCTGTTTCTTCAGTCGGCTGCCTGTCTCGCACTAGGCAATATTTCTCGCTCCGACGCTGCCTCGATCGCACTGGTAGAAGGCCACAGGGCACACGAGCCACTGGTGAAGCTCGTAGCCGATGCTAATGTGACGGATTCTCAACTTCTCCACGCCGCGTGCTCGTTTCTCAAAAACCTCGCCATTCCCCTCGTCAACAAACCCCAGCTCAAGGACTTGTTGCTTCCGCAGGGCGTACCGAGATTATATACCCTCGACGCCGTACCTCAACTTCAATTCGCAGCGGCTTCGCTCACCAGGTTACTGCTTCTCAACTGCCCTGCCAACGTATGGCAGATCTGCACACCCCTGGTTAGGCAGGACAAGACCCCTTCTTCAGCCACATCAGATGCCCATGAGCACACAAGCGCCAGCAGCATCATAGCACTGTACAGACGGTCGGACGCAGAACCAATACAACTCGAGGCAGCGCGATGTGTGGCAGCCATCTGTCGAGCACTGCACTCCACGCCAGTGTGTGACAAGCTCCCTGAAGCCTCCTCGGTGGTCGGCACAGAATCGTCGCCGCCGTCGCCGTCACCGCGTTACTCGGACGAGGAACGGCGAATGCAAGCATTCTACGCAGCACACGCGGTGCAAATGCCGCTCAAGTTTCTAATCACCCAAGATAAATGGCCCTCTCTCAAATCCGAAGCGTGGTTCGTCCTTGCTCTCATGTCACGGTCAAATGACGGTGCTAGACTCGTCCTATCACTCTTGGTAGACGATGCGGCAGTCCGGGCAAGTTTGAAGCAAACCATTATGGGGGAACACAGTTCGGAGGAGAAGGAGGAGGAGGAGGAAGTCAATAACCAGGACGATGCAGTCGAACAGCAGCAGAGAGAAGAAACATCCTCGTCAGTCGCAGATTCTGTTGCACAGGCTACTTTTGCGGCTCCTGACCTGCGTCTCGACCCCCGGTCGATGGACACGGAGCAGAAGGCCAAGATGGCCAGGGTCGATGCCGAGAACGCACTCATTCTATGCACGGAATTAGTCAAGCACGGGCAGCACACCATCACAGCTGAGATGTTGGTTCTGCTGCAGGATATGGTGCGTGAGGGAGCGCGGCGCGCGGTTGCGGATCGCACTCGCGCGCATGACTAGTAGTAGAACTTTTTTCAAATTTCAGATAGACTACACATCTTTGGGCGAGCGTGCCTACCTTCTCGAGCGTGGTATGCGTGTAGACGTTTTTATCATCCATAAGCACACAGCGTTTTCACAAACTTCGAATTTATGTCGTGCTCGCGGGTATCCAGTGAGACTGGGTTTCCCACAAACCTTGAATCGGTTCAGTAGATTTGCATTATTCTCGGTCGCGAGTGGTGAATTCCTTCTTGGAGTACCGACGGTCCCAATACTCCAAATCTTCTGTGCAAGGAAAGCGATACACGTTCAACAAGGAAACATCACGGACGACCGAGGAAGGAATCATGTCTCGACTTGAGAAATAACCACACCATGCTTGGTGCCGCACGAGAAAACAAGGAGAAAATGTGATACAGCGGGGGAAAAAAAAATTTCATGCCATTATGCCATTATGAAGCCAATCATGATGATGCGATAAAATTTTTTATGAAACCTGGACCCTAGAGGATCTTTCTCTACATGAACATGGGCCCAAGAACTCCCGTTCTGAATATAGTATTGAACCGACGTTAGACGACTTTCCCTTCCCCTCCCCAAGAGACGCAAAACAGCCAAAAAAAAACCCTCAAACACCAGTTTCCCAGTTTTTCGCTACTTGTTTTTTTTTTATTTCTTGGCAGCGCTCTCGGCCTCAGCCTTATCTCTAGCACGCTTGTCACGGGCACCCTGGTATCGCTTGTTGCTTCGGGCGGCGCGCAAGGCGGCGTAGGCTCCACCCTCAATGGGGGCGGGCATCTCGCTCTTCTGGATCTCCTTGACAGCAAGGTCGGTGGGGGCAATGGGCATGACGGAGGAAATGGTAGCGGCCCGGTTGATCTGGGAGATGTCGGTCTTGGTGTCACCCTTCTTGGGGGCGTTCGACTTGCGGGGCAGCAGGATCAATCGCTCTCTGTAGGCCTTGAGACGGGCCACGTTGATGGCGAGGCTCTCCTCGGAGAGGTTCTGACGGCGGTGGTCGACTGAGATACCGATGGTGCGGGCCAGAGGTCGGGCAATACCAGCCTCCTGTTAAATGGTCAGAAAAAAGAAACACGTCTTGTCTCATTTTGGCCCTTCCTCTCCAATTTTTTTTACTCCTTTCGCAAATGTTTCTCGAAAACGCGCGTCCGAGACAGAAATCGGATAGACTGGAGAGTCGGGAGCCGTGCAACAAGCGAAGCATGTCATATCGTACCTTGAGCTCAGTCAGGGTGAAACCCCGACCAGCGCGCACCTTGCGGTTGTACTTGATAGTAGGGCATCGGACAATGGGACGCAGCTTGTCGACGGGTCGAGGGGCCAGAGCGGCGGCCTTGGCCTGACGGGCGACACGACGCGAGGCCTTCTTTCCGGGCTATGGGACCAAAAGATATGCGTTAATGGATACCGGGCGGCTTTGTTTTTATAACTCTTGACTTCGCGAGATTTGGGGATCTCAGGAGAAAGAAAACGATTCCAAGTTCTCCAGGACAAGGAAAGCCGCATACCTGGTCAAAGTGGGTGCGAACCCGTCTCTGCCAATCCTTGCGGAAGTCTAATCAAGTGCATGTCAGTCGGATTTGTCCATTGTTTGAGCTTCTGAGGCTGGTGTTGTCGTCGTCGTCGATCGAGAATACTTGCGGGTGGGAAGTCTCACGGTTGTTGACAATCTTTTGGTTGTGCTTGATCGCCTGCACGTTTCAAGTAACAAGTTCGTTAGCGATAACGGGAACGCTCTCGCATTATGCGATATTTTTTTCCTCCCGAATTCATCTCCGTTTCCTTTCTCTCTTTCTCTCTTTTCTTATTTGTGCCAAGTCGACGGGGTTCCTCGTACCATTGTGCCTGCTTGCGATCAAACTCGCTCCGGTTGTCGATGGTTCGGGATGGCGTTGGAATTTGGGATGGAGAGAGAGGCTCGACAAATTGTCTGGAAGGGTTTTCGTGCCCTACGTAAGATACGTACCGGGTGGGGTGTGCCCTGCCTTCTGGACACGGCAAGCGAGAGAATGGGGCACAAAAAATAAAGGCGTGAATCACGTGCTGGCTTCTGGCCGAGATAAATCTCGCATTGTACAATTGGATGCCTGGTGGGGCTGTCTGGCGAAAAGCTGATGCCCCAGGCATGAAGAAAGGGCTATATAACCTGCTGGAAGGCCCAACTCTTTAGACTTTTACTTTTTTTCTTCTTCATACTTACCTTGTTCCGAATTCCCCAGCTCAAGATTCGGGGGATTTAGTATGGAAGGCCTGCATTGCACATCGCGGAGTCGTTCCGTACTCCATTGTCCTTCGGGGCCATGGGGGGCGTAATTTTTGATTTCCTCCTTGTTTTCATTGTGTGCGATGCCTTGGGCATCGTCATGAAGGAGACATTTGCCTGTACTCTACTTCGCCAAGACGCACGCAAAAGCTCTGCATGTTGTAGACGCCGGTTGGATCATCACGACATCATCCCACAAATAGCCCTTGAAAAACAGATGCATCTCGGTGTCTTTTTACTGCTCAATTCGTGACCCCAATGTCGAAATCATACTGGTTCATCCACATTACTTGCGCCGTAACTTATCAATAACTCAATACGACGCCATCTCCATCCTTTTATGTCATCTAGACTGCGAATAAGCGTGAACTTGGTACATCACAATGTACTCCTTTTTCTGCAGTGACCAAGTCCAAGATGTTCTCGGCTGACCTCCCCATGCTAGTTCCATGATTGAATCTCCTGCCGCAACCAACTCCAAGTACCTTAAACCGGGCAACAGCCAAAACTTTAGCGGTTATGGCTTTGATATCTCGGAGCCTCAATACAGCGGCAAGAATAAATGATAATAAAGACATTTAGAACACTAAGGAGGTCTCCGGGTAAAGTAGGTACCTAGTAGGTACTCATCTCTTCATATCAGACCAGACCTCTAGTCACACTGTCACAAGCATCCAAGAACTAGGCCTCTGTAGTGGATTTCCAGCAAGCTCTTCCATCCCGAACATCTCCCGCTCCAATCACAATTCTCGAATACCAACACCGACCCAAAGCATGCAACGCCCCTGGGGAAAAAATCTTGCCGTCATGAAATTCATGGGCGGCTCGTGTGTGTACGTGTATGTTGAAACCCCAAATTCTCGCCTCCCGAGCCGCAGCCAGCGAACCATCTCGCCACGTAAATATCCCACCTACTTTTTCTTGCTCTTTTTTCCCCTTGTTTTCTCATACCTTTTTCGTGACGGGAATCCCGCGTGGAGCGTTACCCAAACATGGCTTCCAGAATGGGCCCTCGAAGCGTCAAGGACGCAACGCGCTTCACATCGACCATCCCCCATGCCATTTCCAAGACGGCTGCCCCCGGCAGAGCAGCCCCTTCTGCTGCGCCGACGCCATCGCCTCGAATCCCCGGAGAGACGCCCGAGCAGAGAGTCCGACGGTTGAGACAGGCGCATATAGCGGCGCAAAAAGCACAGATTAGTCGCACGGATAAATGGATTGATGCGTCGAGAAGATTCTTGGATGTCGCGCATCGGTGGACCGTGGGGGGTATCGTCATCTTCACAGGTAAAGCCTACCCTCTCTCCCTGGTTGGGTTTTCTTGAAGGACTTAATTTGCTTTTCCCTCCCCCCTCTTCTTCCTCTTCTTCTTCTTCTTCTATTCTACTCTTCCCACGCACCGACCGTCCCAAGATCTTTGTTTCCAGTATAGCTGTTTTTGATGGTGGCTCTCTTGCTAATGCCAGACCCCGATATGGGTGAATAGCTGTTGCCGGCGTCGTAAGCATCTACTCCGTCTGGGACATGCTCCAGTACAACCGCGCCCGTCGCGCCGAATGGCTCGAAGCGCAGAAGAAGCTCGAGGCCGACTCCCTCGCCGCCGCACGCATAGCCTATCTCAAGGGCGATGCCACCGAGGAACAGATCCTGCTGGTGGAGGAAGCGAACCGCGAGGCACAGGAAAAGGGCGTCAAGCTACCGCCCTTGCTCTCCCCTCCCGAGCACAGGACGCATTTCGAGGAGCGCGTGAAGCCTACCTTTTCGAGGGCGGAGGAAGATGACGACGAGGCCAAGAGTCGACGACAGGAAGGAAAGGGTATCCTGGGCGTCGTGACTGGGTTTTTTGGCGGGTCAAAGGGAGCGGTTGAGTCGTCCTCTGCGACGCCTGCTGAGCCGGTCGCGGCGGCGCAAGGTGGCATGGTGCAGTCGATTGAGGCAAAGGCCAGGGACGCTTGGGAGACGGAGAAGCAGAATCAGATCAGAGGTGGGAGCTTGGACCAACTCGGTCTCGACACTGGTCGCTCATCCCCAAAGGCAGAGAAGCGAGGCTGGTGGCCGTGGTAGTAGACAAAAAGGGGCTCGCCAGATGGAGAGTATGGGAAAGCTGAATCCAAAACTGTTTATCACATATACTTGGTGATCTAGCGAAGTATGGTGATGGGGTGGGGCCTGGAAAACTGAAACCTGTATCATATAGTGTTTTTGTAGAACAGTGGTGCATAGATTGGCGTTGGGAGTTTTTATTCCTTCTTTTAATGAAACCAAAAAGAAAAAAAAAAGGATTTACGCTCGCTATTATATCGTTGCCTTGTGAACTTGGATGTCTCTCTTTTCCAAGACTCTGGCCACATCGTGCGCGTACTTACTCACAGTGTAGTTTGATTGTTTGTGCGGAACAGAACCGTGATTCCAAATTCATGGATAATGCAACGTTGCAAACTTGTTATTCGAGTTTCTTTATATGAAACGGCAATCAGCTAGGATGTGGTAAACTCGGGCTGTAATATCTCGAGGTTATATGTATATATATATAAAAGAAAAAAAAAACCTCATCGCCCGTGTTCGACTGCGCCGCGAAAGTTTGCATCTAAATACAAAAGAAAGAAAAATCGCTTGATTCCGTGAAAAAGAAAAGTACCAATATAAAGACGCAGAGAAGAAGTAAAAAAAAAAAATACGCTGGTGGAAAGATGGGGTTAATTAATGCAAGAATCAATGCAAGTGTATAACGCACTTCAAACATTTGAGACTGCCCATTTTTGGAAAAAGGAGATAATATGTGTTCCATGTTCGAAATGATGTGTAAAAGGCCGCGGATGGTTCAGCACACCGGGCATGTCTCGCCATGGTCGCTCCGTTGTCCACGTCAACAACGTAAACGCAAGTGGGCGCGGCGCGGCGATAAAAGAAAGCCACGCGGCATGGCTCGGGTTCTGTTTTTTTTTTTTTTCAGTCGGTCATTCGTG
>SRPW01001335.1:0-10756 GCA_018360225.1 Claviceps pusilla | reverse complement strand
AGAGAAGAAAGGAGGAAGGAAAATGAAAATAAGAAAAAAAAAAAAAAAAAAAAAAAAAAAAAAAAAAAAAAGGGACGAGTCCTCTGCATATTTACTACATTTCAAATTGCTACCGCGTTTCTTCAGCGACTCACACGCTGTTCCGGCATTCCATGGTGTTCTTGACATGGAATCGTTTTTGAAAGCCTCGACGGAGGTGACTGCACTCATCTCCCAGCTCTACAACATACCAGTGTCCGAAGTAAAGAACAGCCCCGGCTTCCGTGCCCTCATACAGCAGAGCACGCCCGGTTCCATCGTCTTGGCCTCCATACCTCCACATCCCGTTGATCCCTTTCGACCAGTATTCATTTTGTACCTCATCCTCACCGAGCTGCCGGGTCCTTGGCACCCTCCCGCTCTGTTCCATCACTTCACCCGATTGACAAAGGGGCTCGTGCCTGCTTCTCTTGCCTCCCGACAAGATGACACGGCGAGACTTGTTCGGGCCACGGAGGATATGGTCAAGCAGTCTTACGAATCGCTCACTTCGTTTCTCAGCCACGCGGATCTGCCAGCACTGTACTTGGAGGGTCGACAGGGTTTCATCTCACACCGTGAGGTGAGCGAATTTGTGTCCAACTTTGCGCTCCCGGTCATCCGGCCGCGGAAGAAGAAGCCTGTGATTGCGATATTCCTACCCGACGGGCCACTCCTGGCGGCACTGTGTCTAGCTATCGCGACCTACTATGTGGCCGTCCCGATTCCGCCATATCGCCAGTCGGCATCTCAGCTGCAGTCCCATCTAGAGAGAGCCCAAGTTGACTGTGTTATCAGGCAAAGTGGAGAGAATCAAATACCATGTGTCCTGCGTCAATGGATCCAAAGCCATGATATCGAGGTCATCACCGCGGACCTCGACACCAAAAATTATCTCCGAGACGAGAGAGGCCGACCGGTAAATGCTTCGGTTCTCATGTCACGGCCAAGGGCAAACAGAGCCGATGACGTGTCAATCATTAAAGTCCAAGGCAACTCTGGGTTGGAAAGAGACTTGGTGAGGATCACGACCCATGATCTGCTACGAGACACATATGCTGCCGTCAAGTCGTGGAACCTGGCTTCAGATGACAGGGGCATCAGCATGGCCTCGGTACACGATGCGTACGTTGCGTTTGATGAGCCCGCAAGTATCTAAAACGCCCGGAAAAAATACTAATTCATTGACCTCACGAATAGGGGTCTTGGGCCAATATTCATGGCCCCCATTGTAGCTGGCGGCTCTGTCGTTTGCTGCTCCCCGACAGACATTTCAAGCTTCTGGACTGGTGTTGACGTCGCGGAACCTTCTTGGTTCGTAGCTTCACATGCAACTCACAGAATCGTGTTGGCCAGCGCCTCTTTGAACACCCGAGTGGTTGAGAAGAGCAAGTTTCGTCTGGCCTGCGGGGCGGACGGATCCATCTCGCCTCAACTTGCTGATATGATATATGACGTATTTGGGTGTTGTTCGGTGACGGAACCGCCTGGAAAAGAGTACGTATTTGATGCCTCGAGTTCTACTACACTCAGGCCCCAGGATCTGGAAGCTGATGAAGAACGTAGTAGTATGCCCGAAGTGATTTCGCCAGGATCATCACCTGTCACCAGGAAGCAATCGGGTCCATCAGGCCACAAAGGGACGACAGAGGCTTGGGAACAGGATTTGCGCAACTGGCACAACGGGAAGAAACCCCAGGAACCAAGATCCTCTGGCGAAAGTCCAAACAGAAGCAGTCGTCTCTCTCGCCATCATTTGATCCTGGAAAGACGGAAGAGCAGTAAAGCATCTGCCCTCAGTGGGGAGACCATATTACCGGGACAACCTGACGACATAGACAACTTGAGCAGGGAAGATTCCCTGGGCGCCATTGACGCGAGCGAAGACTTGATTCGATGTGGTGACAACAAGATTGATTGTCGCCAAGTCGAACAAGCCATCATGGCAGCAACGGAAATGGAGCAATCGCCAATCTACCGCCGCATTGCACAAGTACTCTCGTTCCCAGCATCGCATGACCTTCTTGTTCAAGATGTAGCTGTCATCCTGGTAACCAGGCCAGAGAGTCCTCGTGTCGGTCTCCGGACTCTTCACGATGCCTTGGCGGAGGTGAATTTGGATCCAGTAAAATGGCCGATGCTTATCGTGTACATGGACTCTCTGCCCCTGAGAAACCGAGAGCCCGTCCGCACACGACTGCGACAGCGCTTCAACCTCCCCTCCATATCGAAAGATACAACACTCTTGGCAAGGCACTGGGAAGCCACGTGTCCCGGCCCGAACACGTCCGTTATGAAGCCGATCGAGTGCCGGCCGTGCCGAGTTGTCTGCGAAGCTCTCACTGACATGATCAATTCCGCATTACCGAGCGAATTCCGGGCTCACTTGCAGAAAACCCCTCAAAGTGATGAGTTTGAAGCCTTTATAGCCCCAACGGAGACTCTTGCCTCTTTGCGATCGATGCGGAGTGACTGGGAAGAGTACATTCGTCGACTGATGACCATCTCGACGCATGGATACATGATACCTGCCAACATATACGTGTCATCGGACGCGCTTCCCAGAAACCAGGACGGGGCGATCAATGAGAGCGAGTTGCAGAGACTAAGAAGGGAGCTCCGGAGAAACGCACGGCCAGATACACGGAAATCCATTCGGGCGCAAGTGGCAGCTGCATTTGCCGCGGTTCTTGCATGCGATGTCGAGGCAATCGATCCCGAGACCAATTTCTACAAGCTGGAGGCAACGTCGGACCAAGCCGGGCACTTGTTGCGGCGCCTACGGGCAGAATTCAACATTGACCTGACGCATACTCTGCTGGCAAAGGATGCCACGGTCGAAGCAATAGCCAGGTTCATCGAGCCTCAATTCGCAGCGAACGCGGAGAGCCACGCCCGACACGGTATATCACGGGCTTCCCGGCTACATAGCTCCACGCGGTGGTGGCTCATGCTGCTCCAGCTTCTGCCTCTCATTATTTTGTATCCCGCTCGTCGATCGGCGCAGTGGACGGTCCAGCTGTGGCTCTTGAGCAGGACGCGATTCTGGGAGGACAACCGCGTCTTGCCCGGTAGGCTGTCCAATCTGATCTTGTCCCATCTTGGCGCCTGGGCTAGCGTCACTCTCATCTTCCCCCTTGTCGGCATTGCCCTGAAATGGATCATCATCGGACGCCACAGGGAAGGCCAGTATCCCATGTGGGGTTCGTATCACACCCGCTGGTGGATGGTACAAAAGATTACGAGCCTGTGCGGCATGGGATTCTTCGATGCGAATGACTATGGAAGGACACTCTACTGTCGACTGATGGGGGCCAAGATTGGCAGAGGCGTCAGGCTGAATGGTGTTGTCCTTGGCGAGTGGGATCTCCTTGATATTCGCGATGGGGCCAGCTTGACCAAATGCGAATGTCGTCCATTTGCTGCCGAGAGAAACTCGACCATGTACCTGGCGCGGATTGTCATTGGCGAAAGAGCAACTGTTGGTGTGTTTTCTATTGTAGCACCTGGGACTGAAGTGCTGCCGGACTGTTGCTTGGGGGCAAATTCGTCGAGCTGGGAGCAGCGAGACTCGATGAACCGTCCGTCGTCGGATGACGATGCCAATACCGATAGCGGCGCGACGGATCCTCGGATTCGGATTGAGAAGCCGCACTGGGCGTTCCATCTCCTCCTGACTCGGCCAATATACGGGCTCGGATGGGTCATCTCACTTACACCCTGGCTCAGCGCGCAGGTTCCCGTGCAATATAAAGCGCCAATGGGAAGCAGTACGCCGCTCCGAGTCATCATCGACTGGTTCCAGGGGAATCCGGCCATCGCATTTCACTACGTTGCCGTCATGGGCAGGGTTCTCGTCACCCCGCTGCTTTTCTTGGTCTTTGCCGTCACGTTTCGCTTCTTGTGTGTTCTCCTCTGGGGTGATCTGCCGACCGACCCTTCGCAGGCCAAGGGGGGCTTCCCCTCGTGGAGGGCATCCGTTATGAAGAGATTGTATCCTGAAGAGCAGCTTGTTGAGATCAACGAGCTGCTTGGCCAACACCACGAGGCGCGATCTCTAGTGCTGCGCCTGCTGGGTGCCAAGATAGGAAAACGGGTGTGCTGGCCGAATTGTGGTCCGTCGATATCAGACTACCACCTCTTGAATATAGGCAATGACGTGACGTTGGGTGCCAACTGTCAGGTCATGACTTCGGACGAGCACGGCTCAGGACTCATCACCATTCGAGACGGAGCTGTACTTGGAGACAACTGTTGCATCCTTCCCGGGGTCATGGTCGGTGAGAGGACAACAATTGGGTTTGGAGGTCTCACGCGACGAGGCAAGGAGTATCATGCGAATAAGACGTTTGTTGGCTGCCGGAATGGTGATGTGGTGCAATCGGACAGTCTGACACGCCGGCTCTGGCATGGCCCGACGCCAAATCCTTCGACAGAGGAAGGGGGAATGGAAAAAGAAGAAAAAGAGGATGACGAAGACGAAGAAAAGGCAGAAGAAGCTGAAGACTTGACCAACTGTGGGAGTGGTCGGAAGAACAGCGACGTTACCCTTGTGGATGTCAGTCATTCTTCTTCTTCTCGAATGGAAGAAGGAAGAGTTCATCGCTTGCATCAAGACGGACATGCGGGCGAGGATGATTTCAAGACCAAGTCTCAACATCGCAACCAGTCTCGCCCTGATCACTCCTTTCATCGAGCCCGACACATGAGGAAGACGCCATACCTTGTATTGCCTCCGCTCGTGATGCTTGGGTTCTCCATGTTCATGACGACTTTGACGGAATTCTACTGGAACGTCCCCGCCCTGTCGTCCATGAAGCTCGCATCGTGGATCTTCGCCCGGCATTTCACGCACCTCGAGTCCAGGTACGACCCTGTTGTCTTGTACCTCCTCAACACGACGAGCACCATTGCCTTGACGCTTGTATCCGCCCTCGTGGCCGTTGGCACTGTCCTTCTCATGAAACGACTCCTGATTGGAAAGTTCAAGCCTGGCATCTACGACTGGGACAAGTCGTCGTACTGCCAGCGCTGGCAAATACTGCTTGCGGTGGAAAAGCTCATCCGGCACTGCTACGTCGACAAGGGCGGCATCATCAGCTTGTTGACAGGAACGCAATGGCTCGTCCTGTACTATCGAGCGCTTGGTGCCACAATCGGACGGGATTGTGCGCTTTTCGCCAGCGGCAACCCGAGCCTTATGCTTACAGAGCCAGATCTGATCGAGATGGGCGACCGCGTGGTGGTTGACAATGCGGCCATCATTTCACATCTGGACCGGAGAGGCAGCGTGCAGCTGGACCGCATCAAGATCGGGAGCCGGTGCGTTCTTCGCTCGAGCAGCAATTTACTCCTGGGCTCCGTCATGGAAGATGATGGTTGTCTCCTCGAGCATACGCTGATTCTGCCGGGGGAGAGGATTGGAGCAGGTTGGACGATGCATCGCCGCCCGGCGGAGAGGTTCTTGGGAAACAGAAAAGGAACTATTCCTCGGAAATGAATCTTGCAAGACATGTCTTTGAGCTGAGACTCAAGCGTGTCATCTAAGGCGGGAGCACCTTGAGGTGGAAATGGAAGAAAGAAGAAAGGTTCCCCGCCCCACATATCCGTTGTCGCTGCCAATTCCGCTGCGGGTCCTAGACTAGGAAGGAAGTACCGACCACAAGACGGCGGCTACATGCGGGACCACCGCAGAGGGATCCACTATCAGGGTGGGGGGCTTTATTCAGCCTTGAAAGCTCGTTCGGGCTCCCCTGTCAACTTGCGGGGGGCCAGCAAATCTCAGGTCCAGCGGAGAATCGCTCAGGTCCAAGGTAGGGAATCACAAATCTATTTGAGTAGGCGGTGAACAGGGGAACTATATGCCGGGCATATACTAGATTATATAGTGTTTTAGTGCGCGCTTATACTATATATATAATATAAGTAGGGACCTTTACTTAAGGCTATATTATATAATTCTATTAGTATATATTCTTTAAATATATATATACTAATTAAGTTTTTAAGTAAAGAAGTAGTAAATATAAAATTAAGAATAATAATATTACTTAAAGAGAGATTATATATAGTATTTATATAAATAGAGTATAAAGGCTTAATATCTTTATTAAAAAGAAAAAAAAATTTTTTAGTAAAAAAAAAATAAATAATTTATATTTTATTTTTATATAATATATAGAAAAAGCTTCTTTATATATACTATATATAGGGGATAGGTATATTTATAAAAAAAGAAAGAATATAGAATATATAATATTATACTTTTATTTAAATAACACTAATAATACTAATATATTATATACCTAGTATATATAATTACTTTATATTTAATAAGTCTTATATATTAACTAAAAATAGCACCTTAACTATACTTATAAATAATTTAGTCTACCTTTAATATTCTTAACTAAATAAAATAAAATAAATAAAATATAATATTTAAATATTACTCTTTATTATTATATATATTATATCTATTAAACTATAAAATAGGTATTTCTAATTACTCTAAAGGTAATTTACTACTTTTTTAATATTTTAAAGGTATATATTCTTATTATTATAAAATATATATATATTAATATTATATAGAATATTATTAATTCTATTAAAGTTACTATTACTAAAAGCAATTTATATATTATATATATAAAATAAGCAATTAACTATCTTACTCTCTTTACTTATTTTTAAGTAAATAATAATAGTTTTCTTTATCTTATTTTAGTATATATAAACCTAAAGGATATAATTTATAAAGATAATGTAAAGGCTATAATTTAAGAGTAAGTTAGTATTATTAGTATATAATATATATTATATATTACTACTATAAACTAATAATATCTTAAATTTAATTTTTGCTTAACTAATCTAGAAAAATAAATAAAATAATGCTAAAATTATTATATATATATAGTAGATATATACTTCCTTTATATACTAATATATATATTTTATAGGAGCTACTTTTTTATAATAAAAAAAGAAGGTTACTTTTAGTACTAATGTTTTAAATATACTAAAATTAAGGTTTATATATTTATTAACCCTAAGCTTATTAAGAAAAATAAGTAGTAAAATAATAAGTTTAATATAAAACTTATTAGTAACCTATATAAAACCTATACTAGTTATTTAAAGAATATAAGTATTAATAATAAAATTAAAAAAAAAATAAAGTAGTATATTATATTTTATTCTATATTTTTATTATAAGTTTAATATTTAAATAAAGTATATTAGGTATATATTAAGGCTTAGGAGAATTATAAACTATATTATTTTCCTCCCTTACTATTTAAGGAAGTAAGCCTAATTTACTATAGAGATTAAGAAATAATATAGATTACTAATAAACCTAATAATATAAGTTATATTATACTTTTATAGTATATATATACTTATAATCTCTAGAGTATTTATATTAGCTATCCTTATAGCTTTAGCACTAGTATATATATATAATTTCCTATTAATAAATATTTATATAATATAGTATATCTAAAATATATAGTTATTTATAGTACTAATCCTAATAAAAATAGTGGAAGAGAGCGCTGCTTTTTTTAGGATAGTTTTTAATTTAAGTAAATGTATTATAGTATATATATATAATATTTAGATATTAATATATACTAATATTATATAGGCTTTTACTATAAAAGGTAAGCTTAAATAAAGATATATAAATATAATGTTTAATATAACTTCTTTATATCCTTTAATATTAAAAGGTTTCTATTTATTATACTTATTATATATAGTATATATAACTATATTCCTTTACCCTTAAAAAAAATTCCTAAGGATATTAAATAAGTATTATTTTTAGCTCTTATAGAGTATAATAATATCCTAATATTAATATCTTATAAGTATATAACTATTATAATATTACTATATAAAACTCTAATTTTTTTATAAGGTAATTATATTTAAGTCCTATTCTTCTTTACCTTTTATAGCATTATAAGAAGAATTATATAAAATAAATATATCTAGTACTTAATTATAAGGATAAAGTATAGAATTTAATTCTTTAAGCTTAACTTCTATAGTTTCTATTTAGAATATATCTTATAGGTTAGTATATACCCTTTATATATTACTTATAAGCTAATTCTTTATAAAAGCTATTTATAAATAAAACTTTAATTAGCTATAAAATCTTAATAAGCACTAAATTTACAATATTTATATATAAGGACTAAATAAGTTCTATATTATTCTCTACCTTTAGGAATAAGTATAGGTATTTATAAAAGCATTATATATCTAAATTAACCTATCCTTTAAGTAAATTAAGGAAATAGTAAATATTCTTATATATTCTATATATAATAATAAAAAGTTAAGTAAGTAAAAATCTTCCCTATATATTATATATAACTTATACCTTATAGTATATAAAACCTTTATCTATATTATTATAACTATAGAGACAGTAAAATATTATTAAAAGGTATTTTATTGCCCTTATATCTATATACTATATACTATACTTATATATTTTAGATATTTATAGCTATATTTAATTAATTAAGCATTATTAGTAGGTAAACTATTAGGTAGTACTATATAGATTTAATACCTAACACCCCCTTAGGTATTATTTAAGCAATTATATATAATATAGACTTAAAGTAAGTAAAAGGTAGATCTATTTAATATATATATAATATATATACTAATTTTATAATAGGTTTTAGCAAATACCTTTATATAAAGTATCTATCTTTTATATAGTAAAAATATCTTAAATATCTATTAATTTTCTACTATATTTATATTAAGCGTAACTAGTAAAGGGCTTATTAAGATATACTTAATAAGAAATTTATTATACCTTTATTAAATGCCTAGTTACGTAAGGACTATAAAGACTATATTACTGCCTTATATAACGTATATTTAGATTAAAAGTCCTAATTTAGGTCTAAACTTTAGCCCTAAATTATAGCTAGCTTTATACTAGTAATATTTAAAGTATAGCTTAAATAGAAAATATATACCTTAAAGAATACTAATATAGAAGAAAGTAGTTATTAGAAAGATTATACTACTGCTAGAATATAGGTATCTTTATTAGTAGTAATTCTTATATAAGTAATTTAGTCTTTTTAAATATAGTATATACTAACTATATATTAGCCTTAAAAGATATATAGTAGAAAAGTATTTAAAGGTATAATTTACTAAAGAGAGTGGTATTAGTATAACCTAAAGAGATATATTTTATAGGTAATATATAAGTAAAGCACTTATAAGAAAGAATAGAACTAATTAAAGGTAAGCTATATAAAGGGAATAAGATATAAGCCTTCCTTAGAACCCTTATAATTTATATAACTTACCTATAGCTAGTTTATATATATAAGATATATTTATACCTTATACTAAATAAATATATAGTATTGCTATGCCTTTTAAATTACTTTTATAGTTATAAGTATATAGCACTAATTTACTATATACCTTATATATAACTAGTAATGCTATACTTAATATTAAAATTACCTTACTTTTTAAATTCTTTATATATTTATAATTAAGCGCTACTAATATATTATATAATTAGTATATAGGTAGCATTACTATACTTAGTGCTAGGCATATATAAAGTACTAACTTAATCTTTAAATTACTTATATAGTTATAATTATATAGTATTATTACACTATATAGCTAGTATATAGGTAGTATTACTATACTTAGTACTAAATATATAGTAAGCAATACCTTAATCTTTAAATTGCCTATATAGTTATAATTATATAGTATTAACACACTATATACCTAATATATATATAGTAATACTATGCTTAATATTAAAGCATTATTGCCTATACTATCTTAATTATAAGGCATTAATATATTATATACCTAATATATACGCAGTAATACTACACCTAATGTTAAAGCATTATTACTTATACTGTCTTAATTATAAGGCATTAATATACTATATACCTAATATATATATAGTAATACTATACTTAATGTTAAAGTATTATTACTTATACTATCTTAATTATAAAGTATTAATACACTATATGCCTAATATATATATAGTAATACTATACTTAATATTAAAGTATTATTACCTATACTATCTTAATTATAAGGTATTAATATATTATATGCCTAATATATATATAATAATACTATACCTAATGTTAAAGCATTATTACCTATACTATCTTAATTATAAGATATTAATATACTATATGCCTAATATATATATAGTAATACTATACTTAATATTAAAGTATTATTACCTATACTATCTTAATTATAAAGTATTAATACACTATATACTAGGCCTATATAGAGTAATAATATACTTAATATATTATATAAAAGCAGTACTAGTTTATCTCTCTTATTAATTTTATAGTTATAGAATAATATAACTATATTATATATAGTAAATAAATATAATATAAATAATAATAGTAAAAAGGACTTTAAATATCTTAGCTTATATAAATATATACCTTAGGTAGAAAATAAGAAGATTAAGAATAAGGTAAGTATATATTATACTATATTTAACTTATAGGTATTATATACTTACCTTATATAGAGCCTCTTTACTATTTTTATAAATTATATTAATGTAATAGGTAATAATAATATTAGATATATAATAAGTATATATAAAAAGGTATAGTATAATATATTCTATTTATAGTTTCTATATACTAATTTATTATACTAAACCTTTCTTATA
>SRPW01001334.1:0-10758 GCA_018360225.1 Claviceps pusilla | reverse complement strand
AGCGCTGATAGAAGCACTTTATAGGGGGCTTTGCAAGCTAGTGCAAGCCGGCAAGCGTGCGCGCGCGCGGGCGGCACAACCACGGAATTCCGACTAAAGGTCACGTGTGTGGGCTCGCAGCTACGAGGTCCCCACAAATCCTCACTTTTTAACCTTTTCTGCCCATTCTAACAGCTACGCAGTCGGACTAACAGCTACAAGGTGGGCCTAGTCTTTAGGTTGGATTTGTAAGGCAACCAGTAAAGATACGGAGGAACGGATTAAAGGGGGTAACTAAGCTAGCTAATGGCTGCTTAGTTAGGGAAGGTGGCTACCCTATAATATATATTTTTTGCTATTTTTCTTAACAAGGAGGAATTTATAAAAAGTCTTAGGACTAGATTCTTTGTCGCTGAATTCTGGGCTTTCTTTCTATATAAATATCTAAAAATTGGTTTTTTAGTGTTATGTGTTGATTTTCACTAAGTTAACTAATTATAAGCACGTCGGCAGCTAATTTATATAGCCGTGAGTCTATTTTTTTTTGTTTTCCCATACAAACAAATTTTACAGAAAATAAAAAGTGGCTTATGAAGCCCAGCTAGCGACCGGGATCCACTAATATAGTCAGTGGGTATATAAGGGAAGGAAGTGAAAAACCCCCTCACAGCCGCCGACTGTACAGACCGTCAGAATCACTCTTGCCAGCCGCGCACACCTATAAAGTCAGATATTAAATATAATTTATTAGATATTATTATTGCAAATTCTTTAGCGAATTAAACAGTGCTAAAAGCAACGCAAAAGCTTCTATATTCCGTGAGATATAGTGGACTGTAGCTTGCTGCAGTGCTCTGCTCTGCAGAGCAGTGGATCTATACGTGCACGCTCACTAAGCCCACTACCTTAGTAAGCTGTGCTCTACAGCACCCACCTCCATTATTTCTAATAATATCCTTTATCTATATTAATAGCTAGGTAGTAGCTAATTAGTTTTATAGCTAAATTTAAATATTATATTATACTAGGAGGCTATTAAGTAAGTTATAAATATATAGAACCTCTATGCCTTTAGGGAGTTTATTAATATAAGTATAAGGCAGCTAAGATATAGTTTTACTATAATATTAATATAATACTAATGTATAGTTAGGCTATAGAGTATAACACTGCTTAAAAAAAGGCAGTCTAACTTATAAAGCAAGTAGGCTTATTTGCTAATATAGCAATATAGGTTAGCAGTAGTATTATAGTAGCTTTAGCCTTAACTTTAGTTAAGGGTAAGCTACTACTATAGACCTACTATATTACTAATGCGCTAAAGGAATTAAATAATATTCTATAGAATAGGCTTACTATAGTTACTATATAGAGCTATATTAAGAAGGTAGTAGAGAAGGAGGAGGGAATAAAGAAGGAAAGGGGGGGGTAGAGGAGAAGGGGGGGGAGCTAGGGGCTAAGGGGGCGTAGGCCTAGGGCCGGCGTAGGTATATTACACCTATTTTCTATTTTCTTAGCTACTGCGTTTTTTTTTTTTTTTCTTTAAAAATAAGTTATGCATTCTAATAATCTATACTAGCTATAATATCTGCGTAGCTTCCCACTGCCTCTATACTTATACCACGCTAGGTACTATATAGTATTATATCCTTAATATCCTTAGCCTATTAATTTTATAAGCTTTTTATAAGCTAAAACTAAGGGATATACTCTATTAATATAAGCTACTTAGTAAGAGTAGTTACTAGCTTATTATTTTCTAAAGCCTCTTTAACTTTACGCTAGTTTTATACTAAGTATATACCTATATTAATAGGGTAGAGATAGTTAAAATTTTTATAGAATAGTAAAATATAGTAATAGTCTTTATTATTAGCTTAGTAGCTATATATTAGTAAGTTTACCTTAGAAATATATTAGCTAAAGAAGAAAGTATTAAGTTTAATTTATTTTATATATATTTATATAAGCACTATAGATTTATACTTAGTTAGGCCTAAGTAAAGGTAGATAACTTTAGTAGTAGAAGTAAAGCTAAAGTTAAGCTTTACTACTATATAGTTAATATTAGTTTAGCATGCCTATATAGCAGCCTACTCTTAATGCTAGTAGTTCTTTTATTTTAAGATAAGCGCTTTAGTTAGTAAAGGCTTTAGTAGGTAGTTATAGGGTTAGTTTAAGAATAGTATATAGTTTAGGTAGTTATCTAGGTACAGTAGGCGGCTATGCCCTTAGTGCGTTAGTTTACATCTAAGTTAAGCCACTATTATAGTGTAGGCGCTATAGATACGCTTAGCTATTTTATTAGCTTTTATTTATTAGTAAAAGTAAAGTAAATAGTAGTTAAGGTAGAGGTTAATTAGGGCTATAGCTGCTTTAGTTTTAACTAGGGTATATAGTATTACCTTAAATATATTAGTTACTATTCTTAAGTACTTAGTTTATTTAGAAATAAATGCTTTAACTATACCCCTTGCTTTACTACTAACTTTAGTAAAGGTATAGTATAATTCTATACTATATATAATTATACTCTAAATAACCTATATATATAAGAGTTATATATTATATAATAAGCATCCCTAGGTTAAAGCCGCTAGTAATATAAGTATAAGCTATTACTATACTAGTTTTAACTTAACTTAACTTTAGTATACTTTCTAATAAAGCTTATAATAAACCTATATTCTAAAAAAGTAAGTAAACTAGACTAGTTATACTATATTAGTGCTAAGTTAGACTAGTAATATAATTATAGCATGCTACTTAGTAAAGTATATAAGTTTACTCTTTCCTAAATTAAACTTAAAACCTAATTCTTAGAACTAGTCTTAGTAAATTACTTAGGTAGCCTTAAGGTAATCCTATATCTCCTTTACTATATACCTATATATAAGTATATTTATATTATTAGAGAAGCTTATAATAAGTATAGAATATACTACCTAAAGCTTAATATATAAGGGGGTAATATAAAGTAGGAAGAGAATAGAAGAGATTAAAGACCTTTATAGTATACCTATAGTTATAAATAAGGGGCTTATAGATTTACTATTAAAATAAAGGTTAGTAGTGTATTTAGTAGTAAAGGAGTAAGTCTATATTACTATCTATATAGGGATCCTAGTAGCTATAAGGATATAAGTTAGTTTTTTATAGTAAATAGTATTAAAGGCTACTAATATATTTAGTTAAAGTAGTAATATAATACTACTATAATACTATACTATATATACTAATTCTACTAAAATACTTAGTGTAACCTTTATTAACCTATCTACTTTATTACTTATTTATAGGTTAGGCAGTGTACTACTTAATTTAGCTATAAGGGTAAGCTAACTTACTATTACTATCTTTAGTACTTTACTAATAATACTAAGAAGTAATATAGGGTGCTAGGCCCTTGCTCTTTACTACTTTATTAAGGTCTTACTTAGCTTATAAAAAATAATAACTTTTACTTACTAAAATAAAGCTAGGTAGTAGCTAATATAGTAGTATATATTAAGTAGGTAGGCAAGGGTCCTAGCTAGTAGCTTGCTATATACTTTAAGGTATTTAGCTAAAAGTTTATTTAATTCTAGTGCCTTTTAGCTAGCTAGGCTTTTAATAATACTATAGATTTTATTAGTATTAAAGTAGTCTTTTAATAGGAATATTATAGTATTAAGGTAGTTATTAAGATTCTTTAGTATATTATTAAGTTAGGCTTAGGAGGAAGGAAAGAAATAGTTAGCTAATATAGCTATTTTTTCTTATTGTAACTTAGTAGTTATAGCGTCTATACCCTTACCTTAAATAAAAGTAAGGATTTACTACTATTTTAGTAGTAGTTTACTATAAAGCTATATTTAGTGTTTAAGTTTTTATAGGTTTTTTTTATAAGTAGTAGCTACTTTAATAGTAGAGTGCTAAGCACTATGCCTTTTATTACTAATGGTTTAGTACTATATTTAGGCTATGTTAGTAGTAAGTTACTAGTTCTTCTTAGTATAGAATATCTGCTATTATTATAATGCTCTTTTAGCATTTTAAGTAGCTTCCTTAGTATAGTAGTTTTACTATAGGTTTAGCTTAGAACTGCCTTAGAGTTCCCTTAGAACTATTAGGTTTATAATAAATTAAAGCTTAGCTATTATCTATTCTATATAGCTATTAATTTCTATAGGTATTTAGAGTAGGGGTTTAGTAAAGTTATAGCAAAACTATATTACTGCCTTAGCTATTATAAAGTTATTTTCTATATATAACTATTTAAAATAAAGTAGGCAGTTACTATATAGCCTTAGGCTAGTGCTAATATAGATAAGCTATAGAATATAGTTAAATCTAGTAAGGTCTAGTCCCCCTATAAATTTAGCTTTTATATTATAAGTAACCTAAGTGTAGTTAATAGTGCTATCCCTTTTACCTTATATTCTCTAAGTTACTTTACCCTATAGCGTTATAAATCTAAGCCACTACTACATTACTAGCATAAGAAGTGTATTGCTCCCTATTAAGGTTTAGCTATAATAGTTTTAAAGTAAGTAGTATTAGTTAAAGTCTTTTATAAAAACGCTATAGTTTAAAGGTAAGGCTGCTATAAAGTTAAGAAGGGGTAATGTTTAATTAGGTTTATAGGTTAGGGAATATATTAAGTAAATATAGTATTCTATTAATATTATTAAGCACTAGTTCTTATTTATATATATTAACTATGCCTTAAGCTTATACTAATGGTTTATATAAATTATAGTATAGCTACTCTAAGTAGTAAGTTAGAAGTAGCTAAGGCTAGGGTTAGGTAGTTTACTATTTATAGTTTTTAGCTCCTATATTGCTATTATATTAGCTTTAGGTTAGGACTTTAGCGCTAAATATATAAGGTAGGTTTTTTTCTATATATTTTAGTATATAACCTTTATTATATACTCTATATAGTATATTAGGTTAAGCTTAGCTTATTTAATGCTATAGTAGCTATAGGTTATTAATTTAGGAAGGCCTTTATAGTAGCTTATAAGCACTATATTAATTCTAGTTTAGTATTAGGGAGGTGGGTATATAGTTTACTAACTTGCTTTTATAGTAAAGCCTTTTATAATAGTAGGTTGCTTATATCCCTTCTTTAGCTATAGCTAAATACCTCTATCTAACTATCTTTCTTTAGTAAAGGAGGTTTAGCAAAGGCTAGGGGCTATACTAGGTACATAGTGTGTATATAGTTCTATTGTTTATTTATAATATTATATATATAAGACTATATAGGGTAAGGTTCTAAGCAGTTAATATAGCGTTCCTATATAGCTCCTAATAGCGCTAGGTATAATTATTTACCCTTTTTATACTAACTAAATATGCAGTAGCTATACCTTAGGGGCAATGCATAGTATATAGCTATATAGCTAAATTTAAAGCACCTAAAGTATTATTAAGAATAAATAGCGTTATTATAGAGCTTAGCTTTAAATATCTTAGCTTTATAAATAATTCTAGTGTAGTATAGCCTATTTACTATATTAACTTTATTAATAGTAATAATTAAGGGGGATTAGGTTATAGTGCTATATAGCTTCTATACTATAACCCTTACTAAACCTAGCCTATTAGCTATAATTATGTTTTAAAGAATATTATCCCTCTCTTAGTTCTATAAGTAGCGTATAGAAAAGCCCTTAATAATAATACTAAATATACATTAGTTTAGTATTGCTTTTAGACTAAAAGCAGTGCTAACCTAGGCTATATTATTAGTATAAGGCTTTATAGTATCCTAGAATGTAATTATAGTATTACTACTATAGAGGCAATGCGCTACTATAGCAGTATTAGTATTAGTAGCTTAGTTAATAGTAGTAATAGTTTCTTTAAGTAAGTAGTTTTATATAGCTTTAGCTATTATACTACCTTTAATAATAGTTTTATAGTAAATATAAGGTAGTACTGCTACTATTATAGCCTAGATCTATTAGATAGGCAATTAGGTAATGCCTTTAATAGTAATGCTAGCCTAGCTTAGGGCTATTATATTCCTAGCATTAATAGCTTTTTTTACTGCTTATTTAATAACTTCTTCTAAGTTTTTAACTATAATAGGCTTATTAAGTAATAGTAAGGTTAATTCTATTAATATTTTAATATAGATTTAGGGTATAAGAAGGCTATATTAAGTATACATTAAGGCTATATTATTAATATAAAGGATAATATTCTATATACTCTTTAGCACTATAGCTAGTATAAGTTTAGCTATTTTATTATATTTAATAGTTAAGTAGTTTAGTATTTACTTATATATAGGTAGTAATATAGGAGCGACTTAAGGCACTATTAATATAAAGCTGCCCTATTCTATAAGTAGGTAGTAGTAGCTCTATATAAGGCTATAATTCCTACTATTAATATTTATTAGTATTACCTTATCTACTATGCCTATGCTCTAGCACTAATACGCTATTAGAGATAGGGTAAAATAGATATAGCGATTCTTTTTCTACACTTTTTAAGAGGTTTAGAGTTGGTTCCGCGTCGCTACTGCGGTGCAGGCGAATTCGCGAAAAGTTCTTCGCCTATATTTAATTATAAACTAACCTTAGTAGGCTAATACTTATAAGATTACTAAAGTAAATTAAGCATTTATACCTAAAAGGTATAATAATAGAAGTTATTAAGCTATTATATAGAATTATAGAAGCTAGAACACATTAGTAGGTAACTTATTTAAAGTATTATAAAGAAAAACTCTAAATAAGCATATTTAGCTATAACCTATACCTTCTTATTACCTTAGGTAATACTAATTGCTTTAGGGTAGTTAGTATATAAACTAATAATATACTTAAACTTAGTAACCTTACTTTCTTTAATAAAGAAAAGGCTAAGCTTTAAAGGGCTAACTTTATAGTAAAACTTAAGTAAAAGCTAACTCTAAAAAGTCCCCTTATTTTTAATAGTTATATCTTAACTAATAATAGTAATAGTATAGTTATATTAACCTAAAAAGGCTAAAGTAATAACCTTAAAACTATTAATACTAATAATCCTACTATAAAGTAATAATATATTAAGGAATGTGCTTAAGAAGCTTATATTTTAACTATATACTAACCTAAGGCAGCCTATAACCTTTCTATAGTAGCTTAAGCCTAAGAACCTAACTAAACTAATATAAATAAGCTTAATAAGAGAATTTAATAGCAAATTAATAATGCTAACTGTGGTCTAAGGTATCTTACTATAAATTTACTAATAGTAGCACTTTATATATTTATTAATGGTTCTTTTGTAAATAATAAGGACCTAAGCTCTTAGATTAGCTTTATAATTATTATTAGTAATAAGACTAAAAGCAGTAAGAGTGCTAAATTTAAACTTTATAGGAATATTATTATATATAGCTCTATAAAAAGTAAGAGAGTTAAGGGGCAGGTAGTCTAGTTCTTTAAGTATATTAAGTAGGGAATAGCGCTAGCTTAAGCTACTATTAACTTTACTTAATAACATTAATAAGAGTCCTTTAACTAATTACATTGCTTAGTAGAATAATACTAGCCTAGCAATAAAGTTTAGCTTAACCTTTAGAATATTTATATACTTTACCTAAGTAAGAAGTTAAACTAGGTTATAGCTAAATATACTATACTTAATATCCCTACCCCCTTAACTATTAAACTAGATATTTTAGGGGGTATTTACTTAGTTTTCTATATTAATTTAATAAAGTATATAGTAAATAATCCTCTCTTTTCTTAGGTTCTACTTAATTCCTAACTAAGCCTTATTTAGCCCTAGAATAATAGTGTAAATATACTTTATAAATACTAAGTTAAGTCTATCCTAGCTATAAAAAATACTAGAGAACGCAGCAGCTACTATAATATACTAGTTAAATAGGTTAGTTATATATAGCTAATATAGAAGCTGCTTAAGAACTTAGAGGATACTAAGGCATTAGTGTAATTTAAATTATAATAGGGAAATGTATATTTTAATAATAGTTCTAGAGAAGTGTATTATAATTCTTAATTAATACTATATAGTATACTATTTAATATAAACCCTAACACTACTAAGCCCTAAATAGGCTTTAATTTAATAATAATAGTTCTATACTTTACTTTTACTTACCCTTAGGTAGAGTAAATTAGGTAGTAGAATTAACCCTCTTTTTTTTTTCTTCTTTTTATAGCGCTTAAATAATATAGTTATAAAGGGTAAGCTAAGAGGGGGTAAGGGGGGTAACTCTTAGCTAGTAAGAAATAAGTTAAGCCTTAGTAGCTTAGGACTAAAGAAACCCTAAGGCAGCCTAAACCTATATAATATAAATATTAAAAGTATATTAGTAGTAAGCAGTAGTATATTATTAGTAAGAGGAAGTATAATAGTAGTAGTAGGAGTTATAGCAGTAGTAGGTAGTATAGTAGTAGTAATAGGTAGTATAATAGTAGTAGGTAGTATAGTAGTAGTAGGTAGTATAGTAGTAGCAGAAGGGAGTAGCACTTATTATTAAAGTTCTTTAAATAGAAGGCTTAAGGGTAGCTATATAGTAAATAAAGCATCTATAGTAAGGCCTAGTAATGTAGGAGGAGGTAGCACTAGTATATATACCTACTTCTCTAAATATAGTAGTAGATAAAATAGTAGGGCAGACTAATATAACTAAAGATAGGTAAATAAATTATAATGCGTAGGCATTAATTGCTTAACCTAGCGCTATACCTTAAATAACTAGGCATTAGTGTAGTTAATATTAATCTCTAATAAGTAAATAGTAGCTAAATTAATAGTAAGAGTAGGTAAGGGATATATTAATATCTTATTAATAATAGATTAAGATTATTTTAATAGCTAGGAGGAAGGTATAGGTAAGAAACTAGTAGTAATAATAGGTATAGTATGCTTTTTAATAGTGTATAAAGTAGTAGTAAAATAGTTATATAGTGCCTTAAAAGGCTTATTTAATATAACTTTTTTTTTCTTACTATTAGGGGTATTATAAGTAAGGAGATAAGGTAC
Source organism: Claviceps pusilla (assembly GCA_018360225.1). Lineage (NCBI taxonomy): Eukaryota > Fungi > Ascomycota > Sordariomycetes > Hypocreales > Clavicipitaceae > Claviceps > Claviceps pusilla. Next base: position 1,779 of record SRPW01001334.1, on the reverse strand, counting down.
CTTTATAGCCTTACTATAATAAATAGCTACTATAATTTTATAAGTAAGGCAATAAAGGGTAGGACTTTAAGTAAATATAGTAGTATTATATATATAAGTTACCTTTCTCCTTTAATACTCTTTATAGGAGTATTAAGGGCCTAAAGTATATAAGAATAGTCTATTATTTACTATATATATAAGATAGAATAGACACTAAATATCTAGCTAGTTAAGATTAATAGAGGTAAATAACTTATCCTTAGAGTTACCTTTAACCTTATAGTAGCTTAAGATATAGTAGCTATTTAGAGGTAAAAAAGGGGAAGGTAAAGCACTAGTAGTAGTAAATATAATCTTACTATACTTAGTTTTAGTAAAATAGAGTAGTAGGGATAGGAAAGCTTACTATTTAGATTTAATAAGTAATAATAGGGGATCTCTTATTAGGTATTAATAAATAAGTATAAGAAAAGTATAGGTATTAATAAAGGATAGGTAGGAAGTAATAAGTATTTATATAGAAGACTTAAAGTATATAAGATTTTAATAAAGAGAATAATAATAGAATTATATTTATAAGTATAGGGGGAGCGAATTAAAGATTTATAGTTAGTGTCTTAGGTATAATTAGCTAGCTAATTTAGGATTTTAAGGATTTCTATTTTAGGTTTATTTTTATTAACTCTAGGCGCTAGAGTATAACTAGCTAGAATAAATAGCTTTACCTAAAGTATTATATTATAGACACTTAAGTGTTATTATTATATCCTATTTGCTTATTAACTATTTAATAGCTAAAGGGTAGTAGAGTAGGGGGCTATATAATAGATTTAAGCTAGAGACTTAGATCCTTAGTAGAGTAGGAGAGGAGCATATATAGTAACCCACTGTACCTATAGGGTAAACCCTACAAACATATATTATATATAGAATAGGCATGTAGTGGAGGGAGATAGCAGTCTTCCCTTCCTCCTTATAAATAATAATAACTTCATTGACACTAGATTGCAGTCGCCATCTAGGCTAGTCCATAACACCTTCGCCAGTTTGGCTAGTATCGACCTTCTAGAATATAGAATTCTTTGTGATTCACACCGTTATCTATGGGAAAACCCTCGTTCATCTTACTAACTAACTCTTCGTTATACTAAAGCTTATATAGGGATTATAAGACTAGAACGCTGAATCTTAACTAAAGCTAGTTAAAAACTACATAGAACATCTAATTATAAGGATGTCTTTATATAGAAGTAATAAGGAATTCTAAGATTCGTTAAGGAATCCTACCTAAGGTAATCCTAACACTACTATATTATAAGTGTTACTAAATTCCCTCCCTAAGATTATATATAAATATATAGATATTCTTACCCTAGAATAAAAAATATACTAGAATAATATACTAGAAAAACGTAAGGATTAGCAGTATATTAATAATTAGGCTGCTTTTATCCTTTATTAGTATAATATTTTAAAGTAGAAAAACCTCTAACTCTTTAATACTCTCTATAAAGACTTTAAAGGTTAAACTACTAATAATTTTTAATAAATTCTAATAATATTATAAAAGGACTTATAGAATTTCCTTCTTGCTAATAGTATACTAATTTTATTAATAAGAGGTATATAATACACTACTTCTCTTACTACTCTTATTAATGCATTAAAAGAGCAGATTAAACGCTAGTTCCCTAGTTAATCTATACAATACTAACTATAAATTCCTATTCCCCTATAAGTAAGAAGTATTATTAATAATTCCTAATTAATTAATTAATAAATTTATAAGGAATCTAA
>SRPW01001333.1:0-10760 GCA_018360225.1 Claviceps pusilla | reverse complement strand
ACGTAGAAAAAAGGTAGAAAGGGACTTCTTCCGTTTCGGGTTTAGCTTCTACTGCGTGTTCAAAAATCTGCTACTGCGTGTTTACGTACTCCAGAAAGATGGGCATGTTGTTGACACGATGGGATATTTGCCATGGGGAACCCCCAATGTTGGTCTAGTTTTCCTCATTTTCTTTCTGTGCCGGTCGCGCTCTGCATGTGTGTGAGTGTGTGTGTGTGTGAGTAAGAGACGGATATTGCGCCTCGGGATGTGATGGATCGATAAAAAAAAAACATGCAACAAACACGAACCCGACAGGAGGGCAGATGGGGCAGAAGGGGTCGAGTGGGGGGTGGGGGGTTGAAGGAGGAAGGGGAAGGAGGAGGGGGAGGGGGGTGTGTGGCATGGGATTGGAGACTTGTGTGTTTTGAGTTTTTGAACAGCAAGGAGCTCCCAGGACTCTGGAGCCTAGGAGTGGTCATGCCGCGTAGGTTGGCACGGAACATCAAGGGGCACCAGACCAAAGGGGCACGCCCACCAGCACAAGTGTGGCCTTGTTGACACCAGACACAGACACCAGACACCAGACACCAGACCTGGAATCCTGGACAGGGCGCTAGGCCGAGGCGGGGCAGGGCAGGGCATGGCAGGGCAGCGCAGGGCAGCGCACGACAGGGCCAAAGGGCCAGGGGCTCTTCGTCTTTCGCATGCAGCTAGCTGCAGCTAGCTCCAGCCGGGCAGAAACGACCCAAGTCCATCAATTCTTCGATCCACGTCGATCTGGAGACAGGGCAAGGGGAGCGAGGAGTGACAGTGAGTGCCAGCGACATGGGGTTTCATGCTTTGATGCGCAAGAGGCCCGGTTTGCTCAAAAGTCCATGGGCTCCCGCGCATTTCCCCAACCAACGGGCTGTTCTGGGTCATGCTGCCGACGGGTTTTATTTTTACTGTATTTTCGTCGCCTTTGGAAGTTTTGCAGCAGTCAGTCAGTCAGTCAGCGAAAACGCACATTACGGATTGCTACACACACACACGCACACGCACACACACACAACAACGCACGCACATCTCGCAACTCCCCTCCCCGTCCCTGTCGTCACGCAAACGTCACGGCTAAACCACCACCACCACACCCCGGTCCCGACGCTTTCCTGCTCACTTGGACGCCTTGCCAGCTACCCTGCCCTGCTCCTTCCCAAGCACAGGCAGGACGTGGTCCCTTGGCCCGGTCTCAGTCCCTTGAAAGTCCCCTTGGCTCACCAATCCCTTGGCACCCAACATTGAAGGACCGGTTTCACCTCACCTTCTTCACCTCTTGTCTCTGCTTCCCGAGTGCCCGACTCGCTTCAATTTCCTTCAAAGACAAACTCCAAACTCGTCATCAAGCACCACACTTCCTTCTCCTTCTCCCAGCTTCTGTCAAACGACTCAAACGACCCGCTGTCGACAGCACAACCAGTACTTTTTTTTCTTCTTGTTTTTTTTCCGCAAAACAGTCCACAGCCCAAGTCAGCTCTCGGTGCCCTCTTTGCCCTTTTGCTGCAACCGAGCAGGAAAAAAAAGGGCAGAACAAAACTCGAAAAAAAAAAAGAAGAAAAAAAGAAGAAAACAAAATAACACACACGCACACCACGATCCTCATACTGGCCTTTACAAAAAAAAAGTAGCATACCGCATTTATACTGTATCCTCTCTGCCGCTCATACAAAGACGTAATCGGCCTACCGTCTGCGACATGCAAGCCAGAAACGCCGCGGGACGCCGCGTCTCGCTCCTCAACGACGACAGCGTCGACCATGAAAAGTCTCAGCTTTACCACCGTCTATCGCACCAACAATTACAACGGCAATCTCAATCACAACCGCAACCGCAACCGCAACCGCAACCACAATTACAGTTACAACCTCAACACAGGCAACCACAGCGTCAGCAGCTACAGCAGCAGCTTCCTCTCGGTTTCCAACCCGCCACCGGTCGCATCCTCTCTCGTCCACACGCCAGCCCGGGCAGCAGTAGCTCAGGGTCGTCACTCAACGCCCCCGAGGAGCTTTGGCGGTCGGATTCCGACGATTCTCAGATGAGCAACGATCCCGTGTCTCCGCTGACGCCGTCGGTCGACTACGCCTACCCGCGAGGAGGTCTCTACGGCAGCGAATTGCCCCCCAAGCGACCCGCCTACGCCGATAGCAGCCGAGCTACATCATACGACGACGACGCGCCGCCCCCGGCCGCCGTTGCTGCCGCTGCCGCTGCCGCCGTCGCCGCTCCTGGTGCGCCGTCCTCAGCTTCGGACCGTCCTGCCAAGCGATATCCTTGCCGGTACCGAGAGTCGCACGGTTGCGAAAAGACGTTTACCACATCCGGCCACGCCTCGCGGCATTCCAAGATCCACACGGCAGAGAAGGCCGTCCAGTGCACCTTTCCTGGCTGCCAGAAAAAGTTCACCCGAGCCGACAACATGAAACAACACTTGGAGACGCATTACAAGGACAAGAGTCGTTTGTCGGCGAGCCAGCGCGCTCAAAAGGCCGCCCTTGCTGAGGCTCGTCGGCCCCCGGCCCCTGGTCGTAGCCGCTCCTCCACATGTACTACGACTGCGAGCAGCGTGTGCAGCAGCAAATCCGACGTCATGCAATGGGAGTCTGATGCATATACTGCCTCGAGCCAACCGCCGCTGGCCTCGCCCACCACTGCCACTTCTTGGGAGACGCGCATCAGCAACCGCCGCCCGCCCGCCACCGTGACGTCACCGAATAGTGGCCTCGATGCTCTTGCCATGGCTGTCGCCTGCCAAGCAGACACGGATGCATCAATGACGTGAAAAAAAGAAACAATTTTTTTTTAAAAAAAAGACACTCACATCCTTTATCCTTTTTCCGAATGACCTCTTTTCCCTTTACGGAGAATGTACTAGTAATGCTTAATACTGTGCTTCATCCTGTGCTTCATCCTGCACCTCACATTGGTGTCGATTGGCGCAGCAGAGAAACCCCGGTTTCTTGGCCCTCCATCGCACAATCGTTTCAACAACATACCATGCGCGCTCTGCAAAACGCACAGTTGCACACTGCATCGCGGGACTGTGGAGAAGCTGCAAAAGCTTTTGTGCAAAAGACAATCTTGCTCGTCCCTCTTCACCCCAACACGCGGTAACCCCATCTCTTTTTGGTTTTCCGTTTTACAACTCGTGGTTTTCCGCCGCAAAGCTTGTGTCGATGACGCAGTGTACCTGCCATGGCACAAACGGGAGTGTTATCAGGGAACTTTGCACTGTACGGCATTGCTCCATGTCGGGAATCATGTTGTCCCGTCTACTTGGGCACAGGCAACGAAAAGCACATGCTGCAAGCCAGTTCAGACAGTCGGCCCGTTTGCCCAAGTCCAGCTATGGAGAAAGGTCTTTAGCGAAGCCTATGTTTGTATTTGGTCCCAATCACAATCAGGGCAAAATAGAGGCGAAACGTACGTACACCACATAGGAGGTGTCTTCTGGGCATGATCTGGCAGCGGCTCGGGAGAAAGTGGGTGCATGGAACGGCAGCTACATATGCACTCTGTACATATATAGGTATATATATATATATATGCGGGGTTCTCGTCGACGCCCCGTCGAGCACTTGTTCTAACAAGACAGTCTCGAGTAAATAGGGTGTGGTTGGGTACTAGAAGTACCTTGGGTAGTAAATGATACCATTTGTCACTTTTTGTACTGTTGTTTCTCTTTCTCTATTGCCTCACTTTTCTCCCTTTGTGTCTGTCGTATCCTTTTGTGTGATTGTCTGTCTGGCACATACCCATGCATACAGTATACAACCCGTTCATGATTTGACACCCACGTTACGCCACGCCATCAAACGCCGGCGCCACGTACCTACAAGAGACGGGTCTATGGATAGTTCTTGTTATATTCTCTCGAGTACTCGGAAATGTAGGTGGCGTCACGGTGTATTATTGGTAGGGAAGCTGAGCCTGGTTCAGTACGTCGAAAACATAGGGGTTTTGTTGTGGATGGATAGTTGGCTTGATGCTTGCTTGATGCTTGCTTGATGCTTGACTTGATGCTTGACTTGATACTTGATACTTGATGCTCGACGCTTGACGCGACAATTCATGATTGATACACCAGGAACACCCAGAACAGCATCCCTGGCACAGTGGCGTAGCTTCGTGATTCACCTGTTGTGGCAAAGGGGTTGGAGGGACTGTCTGGGTGAGTGGCTTTGGGTGATCTGACTATGTATAGGATGTGTGGTTTAGGATTATTCTTTTCTTCTTCTTTCTTCTTTCTTTTCTTCTTTCTTTTCTTTTGTATTATATTATATACTTTTATTTCTTTGTATTAAGTTACTTATGTATATATAGTTATGTATTTCTATCTCGATGTCTATTTATTTACATATATCTATCTATACATGTATTATGTATCTATGTATCTGTTTATTCCTATTTGTCTTTCCATTTTATGTTTACGTTTACGTTTATTTTTATTTTTATTTCTATGTTTATTTTTAATTTATTTCTATTTCTTAAAGTACATAATTCTATAAAGTGAATTATAGATTATGCTGCATCGGGACGTGTGGACTAGATGTGGGATGGTAAAGACAACAGCACAGTTCCAGGCACCTGAAGGAGTACCAGATCCCAGGTCCGTTTAGGGAAGAGAAAGGGGGAGGGAGGACGGTGTTTAGGTTGGGATGTGTCTATTAGTTGCTCGTAGGAAGGGGAGGTGTTTGTTCTATGTGATGCTTAGGTGGTAATGTGTTGGTGATTTAGAAACGGTGTGTGCTAGTGATTTGGTCATGTGTTATTGGTGATGAAGTAATGTGTTTATTAGTGATAGAAGGGGCTGTTGCTCAGTCCACCGACACACCACGTCCCCAAGCAACATACCCGACGCGCATTAAACGCCGCAGCACTCGGTCCAACGACATCCCGGGACAGCCCGGGCCCTTTTCAGCCAGGAAACCGTTCTGTTTGTCCGTGTGGGATATCTAGTCTACGAAAAGGTCTCTGACGTGACGCCCCCCTTTAAGCATGTATTGGAGTTGGTGATATACCATTTTACCGCATCCGCCCCTTTTAAATCATGTTTTGTAACCTCATGGTTCACCATTATACACCTGCCCTTTCAAGCATAATCTGCGACTCGGTGAATTCACCCATGGCCATGCCTCTGGACCCCTAGGCATGATCTATGCTTGATGATACGCCTCTTGCCACGTCTCTGGCCCCCTTTTCATCATGTTTTGCAACTTTGGTGATTCTTTGTGCCTGCCAGGTCTGGAAACGCCAACTCCGGCCAGTCTATGCAAAGAAAATCGGAAAGGATACATGAGGGTGTTTTTTGGGGTGAAATGTACATGTAAAGCGCAAAGGAGATGAGAAGTAATACAGGCTTGACAAATAAGAAGAAAAAAAGAAAAAAGAAAGTAGAAAAGAGAGAGAGAGGGAGGGAGAAAAAAAAGAAGAAAAAAAAAAATCACCACAACTTCCTCGCCGTCTGAACAACCAACCCAATCGGATTCAGCAGCGTCATTCTACCGCGCCCGCGCCCACATCCCAAAGACCACCCACTCTCCTGGGACGAGGTGGGCTTCGCAGCACCGGTGCCGGTGCCGCTCCTGATGTCGGTGTTGGTGTCGGTACCGGCGGGGACGGGCCCGGCTTCCATGGCGGCGTTGACAAAGTCATAGCCAATGTCGTATTTGATTCCGTCGGGGTTTTCGAGGCGGTAGGTGCGGTCTGTGGCGCATGTTAGGATGAATGGAGGCAATGATGATGAGGAGATGACAGTAAAAGATGATGATGATGAAATGATGATAATAAAAAAAAGATGATAGCAACATAGTATATAACAAAAGTAAAACATAACTTACACCATTCAGGAGGAGCCTCGGGATGAGGCCCAACAAGAGCAACATACCCCTTGCCAAGCGGCGTCAGGGAAGCGGCAACATTGCCATTGCTCGAATATCGACCCAAAACGGTGGTGTTGTCCCCGCCGGACAGACCGGTGATGACGGCGCCGTCCTGAAAATACAACCACTGGTTCTTGGCCGTCTCGCCCTTGCCAAAGGCGCTGACCTGGGAGGACTGATAGGTCCAGTCGACCTGGATCATGGTGTCCTCGGTGCCGGTGACCTGGGCGCCCTCGGACTTTCGCTCGGGGGTGGCGTTGATGCCCTCGGGGAGGAGTCGGAAGCCGGGGGTGCTGCCGGCGAGAAAGGCGCCGAGGCAGAAGCCGAGGTAGCGGCCCCCGTTCTGGACAAAGTCGCGGAACTCGTCCTGGTGAGGCTTGAGCTCGCGGTAGGCCGAGTTGAGATCGGGCCCGCCGGGCTGGGCGTAGACGGCGGCCTGGCTCAGGACCTGGGCGCTGATTTGGTCGTCCTCGTTGGGGCCGACAAAGGTGATGGCGAAGTTTTGGGGCGAGTTTTGTAGGAGTTTGGCTACGGCCTCGCCGCAGCCCTTGCAGGCGGCAGGGCCGCGGTATACGAGAGCTCGAGGTTGCGTCGCGCGGGGTGTGTTTACGGGCGAGGCAGCGGCCAACGATGCCGTGAGGGCCAGGGGCAAGAGTATTGTGGACGGATACATTGTTTGACGGTTGAGGTGTTTTCCCTTGGCTGGTTCGTCTGTGTCTTCTCCCCCTTGTGGTTATTCCCCTGTGGTTTTCTTTTTTCTTTTTCTTCTTCTTCTTCTTTTTCTTTGCCTCGGAATATCCAATTGTGTGTTTTCTTTGGTGCTTTTCTTGTGGCTATTCTTTTGTTTCCTGGTCGTTTTGTTTCTTTCGTGTCGTTATTATTTGTGTTGCTATATCGTGTCTTGTCAACATCCCAGCCTGGATGGATGAAGCACGTCTGTCCGGCAGCAGAAAGAATAATAACAAAATCATGAAACAAAAATAAATGGAAAAAGAAAAGAAAAACCAAATCTTGATAACGACGAGATGGGCAGAGATATGGAAACTTTGTTTTTTATCTGTATCGTGTGGGACAGCACACCCTCGATTCATACACAGAGAGGCGTTGTGGCCGCGCCCGCGGAATATATGACGATGTGGTGGTGAAAGGGGGGCGGTAGTCAACGGACATTATGCAGGGAAATCAAAAAAGAAGAGAGAAAAAAACAAGAAAGAAAAGGAAAAAAAGCCCGTGAGACGGACGCTTACGTAGGTAGGCTATGCAGACGGAGGATTCCAAGATTGCAACTTGGAAATGCCAAGTGGTGCAACCCGGAGACTCGAGAGAATGGACATGGCCCATGGCCGCGCACGCAAAAAGGTCAAGGTTGGGCAAACAACCGGCCGCAGCTGGCAGCAGCCTGGCGACAGCTGGCCAGAGGCGCGGGCTGCTCGCACAAGTTGCTCATCGGCTTGCCACGTCGTGTTGGGGAAAACACGGTACCGGCGGTACTTGGTTCGCGGTCATGGGTGTCCGGCGTCCGCACTCGTTCCTGCGGCACGTCTCTCTGCAACTACCCGTCCGGGAAGTACTCGAGGTTCGAGGTACTTGTGTTTTCTCTGTAGCAAAACGCCATCTCCGCCGGCGGCCCACGTGTCACAGCCTCAGGGACGAATCAGCAGGACGGTGTGGCTCACCGGCGTGGATGACCAATCATGGGGGGCCAATGGCTGCAGGGGAAGCGTACAGTCTTGGTAATGTCTGTGCTGCGCCGTCTCGGACAGGGTGAGACTGGGCTTTGAAAAAAAGAAGGAAAAAGAAAGAAGAAGAACCAAAAAAAAAAAAAAAAAAAACCGACTTGTAACAAGGTGAATGGCAATTGCTCAACATATCACAATGACAACACATGCCGGCAGTGTCAAGTGCCGCACTCGTCCGGCACAGCCACCGATAGCTATGCTGACGCGTCTTTTTCGCCTGGTCCATGGGGCGGCGTAAGCATCTTCCCGTCCTGTTTGTCAAGCCAACGGGACGGAATGGAGAAAAAATAAAATAAAATAAAAAATAAAAATGACAAAGAGAGAGAGAGAGAGCAGTCAACAACAAAAGCCACAGGAGGTGCCAAGAAATGGGCGCAAAAACGGCACTTTTGACGTTGACAAAGCCCTTTGCTCCGTGATCCTCGCGTCATGTCTTTCCCGCCCCGACTTCCACCATTCCTCATACCGTTTCTTGAAAACAACATACACACACATACAAAAGCCCAGGATCCATGTATTCACCAACCCAGCACTCTTCTCGTCCTCCCACCCCACTCATCATGATTGCACGCAACCTTGATCCCAACTCCCCCAAATTCCAATGCCCGTCTACGAGAGCGTGTAATGCCAGTGACTGCTCGAACAGACGCAACCACTGCGCATCTAGCGTCGGCCTCTCCGCTCCGGTCGCACTACGGACGCGTCGGACGCGTCGGGACATTAAAGAAGAAGAAGAAAAAGAAGAAGAAAAAGAAGAAAAGATAAAGAAACGTCCCGTCGGCGTAAAAAGGCGCAGCCACAACCCACACCACACCCACCACGACACATCCACGAAACATCATTGATGGATGTCTGCCCAGCCAAGTACCCATCCAGACGGCCAACTACCGACCAACTACCGACACGCGAGCCCAGACCTCTCGCCTCCCGGCGCCCAGTCCTCGCGATGACGACTGGGGTTCCAGCCGCACGTGGTGGGGGTGGTCTGGTTAGGGGGAAGGAGATGGGCAGATAAGCGTGTTTGGCTGTGCATGGCTGTGCATGTGGTGCATGTGGTAGATATGGAGGCCGTGTTGCGAGGTCGTGCTATGGAAGTCGTAGAGGTCGTGGGAGTGGGATGAGCTTATGTGCCCGGGTGGGCTGGTAAGAGGGAGATGGTGAAGAAGAAATAAGGGGGAAGAGAAAGGGGGAAAAGAAGGGAGAATATTTTAAAAAAAAAGGAGAGAAGAAAAAAAGAAAAAAAGAAGAAAAAAAGAAGAAAAAAAGAAGAAGAAGAAGAAGAAAAGAAAAGAAAAGAACCAGATAGAGAAAGAGAATACGCATAGCCTGCGTGTAAACCTGCTTCGTTTGGCCTCGGCGACGCGAAGCTTGAACGTCAAGGCAAGGACTGCTTCACGTTTGTTTATAGGCTGGATTATACTACATTTTATATAGTATTTTTATATTATACATCTTTCTATACTATACGTACAATGTCTTATTATATACACCTTGGGCATGATATACATGTCCGTACCATATATACTTGTACATTATATAAATGTCCGTATTATATATATTTCTGTATTATACATATATATATACATCTGTACGACATATATTTATCAATACACATATACATTCATAGCGAGCCACTCGCTCAATCTGAACCAGGCCTCAAGCCCACACTTCCCTCTTCTCCGTCGCCGCCCGCGCCATTTCAAACTGTTCATCCGTTTGGCAAACCAGCACCCGGTGCCGCCCCCCTCGCGAGCCCACATCCTCAACCACCCGATCCAGAGACCCCGAGTTGCGATGCTCGTCAATCGAAAACCCGAGGCACTGCGTGCGCCGCACCACCTCGCTTCGGAACCGACTGCTCTTCTCGCCCACGCCGCCCGCAAACACCAGCGCGTCGACCTGCCCCTCCAGACTCACATAGAAACTCCCCACGAAGCCGCACACGCGATCCACGAATAGATCAAACGCCAGCTTGTGTCGCGGCTCCTTCGATGCCGCAATCTCGCCAAAGTCGGTGGTGCCCGTGAGGGCCTTCCATCCGCTCTGCTTGTTGAGAATCTCCTCGGCTTTGGAAATATGCAGGTGTTTGGTGGAAGTGGGCGACAGTTTGCCGACATTGCTTGCGTAGTGGAAGACCAGGCTGCCAATATGTTAGCTTGGTTTCCTTTGCTTTCTGTCAAGTTTCCCTTCATTCTTCTTCTCCTTCCCCTTTCCTCTCTTCCTCTCTCCTCTCTTTCCTATCCCAACTTATTTCTCTTGTAAAACATTGAAACATTCACCATTCTGACCAACCTACCTCGGATCAATGCTGCCGCTGCGTGTCGCCCCCGGCAAACCTGCCAGAGGCGTCAGTCCCATGCTCGTGTCCCAGCTCTTGCCTCCCTTAATGGCACAGGCGCTCGAACCGCTGCCGAGATGAAGCGCAATAATGTTCAGCTTCGCCATCTCCTTGTCCAGAAAGTCGGCCACCGACCGCGCGATGAACGCGTAGCTCAGACCGTGAAACCCGTACTTGCGCAATCGGTTATTCTTGGCCACCTCGGGGTCGATTGGATACGTGGCAATGTGCGGCGGAATGGTTGTGTGGAATTGCGAATCGAAACAGGCAATGTTGGTGGCGTCGGGAAGCTGTTTGATGCACGATTTGACGATGCCCAGCGCGGCGCCGTTGTGCAGCGGAGCCAGATCGCTCAGCTCCTCCAAGTGACGATAAGTATCCCGAGTGATGATGCGGAAATCGGCGTAGTCGCCGCCATGGACGATCCTGTGGCATGCGATGCGGATATCTCGCTTGGAGCCAACCTCCTGTAGCTCACCATCGTCCACCAGGGTATCCAGCAATAGCGCAAAGGCGGCGTCTTGACCGTCGACCTTGTGGCCATCAACAAGTTTGTCTTGGGCTATGGGTTTGCCGTAGCGCGAATATTTGAGCTTCGCCGGCGGTGCTGTCAATCCGCTGATCTGAGCTTCCGCAATCTGGCGCGGGCTTGCGCTTTGATCTGCCGTGTAAGCCGATACCTTGACAGAGCTAGACCCCGCGTTGATGGCAAGGATGGTTTTCATGGTGATTGGTTGTGATGCCTTTCGTTTATCTCTATCTCTCTTTTTTGTTTTTTAGAAA
>SRPW01001332.1:0-10766 GCA_018360225.1 Claviceps pusilla | reverse complement strand
TTTCTCTTTTTCTTTTTTTCTCTTTTTCTCTTTTTCTCTTTTTCTCTTTTTCTCTTTTTCTCTTTCTCTCCTTCCATATCATTTCCGTTCATTTGGTAAAAGAACTACGACTCCTCAACAGCAAAACTACACCTTCCCAACAGCAAAACAACTAGAATAACCCCCCGCACAACACTCTCCCATCACGAATCCAAGTCATGTACAAATCTCGTGGCGAGGCCTGCCTGGGACTGTCTCCCAAGCACTCAGACATGGAAGGAGGAGTAGCGACGTGCCTGCGTCACGCACTACAAGTAATACGGAAAGAAAAAAGAACACGAAAAAATGAAACATACATGTGAAAATATATGTGTCTACGAACAGCATAGACCTTAGGGGAAGAAGGCCTACGTTTATGACAAGCACTTTCGGCAAAAAAGTACCAAAAATAGAACCACATTGAGGTACCGCAAAATGGTGGAATATATTGTCGTTGTATGCTACAAAAAGAAAGCAGAAGTCCTCTGTATATGAAGGTTGAAAAAAAAAAAAAAGATAAAAATGGATCGCAAAAAGATCCGAGGAAGAAAAGTAAAGCACCATTTTTCTACTGGTCCCAGACCTGATGATACGTGAGAGAAATATGGGCGTCAAAGAAGAATGGAAGGAGAAAGGCGAAGAAAGGGGGTGACATAAAAGCCCTTTGGACAGTCAAGTGAGAAGAAGATTTTGGAAGAAAAAGAAGAGGAAAAGGAATATAAAGTGCCGTCTCTTGATGAGGGGTGGTTTGGCGGAGTATCATGGTCGTTCTGCTGCTCTGGTGGAATTTTTTGCGACGACTGTTGCCGAGAAGGAATACTATGTAGAATGTGTCTGCACGTCGCGTGCAGTCCAGAAGAGACGGGCGATAAAGGACGGTGATGGTGGTTTCTTCTTCCATGCGGACAGCTACAAGCGGCGGGGAATCTTTAAAAAAAAATGTATATAGGAAAAATTGCCGAAGCGACGACATATGAAAAACGTTGCGAATAAGGCTAAGAATTGAAACTCCGTAGCGGACAAGGAGATGGGGTATGATGATGATGATGATGATGATGATGATGATGGGAGCCGTCAAGAGTCGTTAAGAGGTTTTGTTTTAAATCATGGGTTGGCTCTCTTTCCTATGACTTGAGGCCAAACATGGTTCTAGTGCGAGATTTGCTTCGTGCCTTCTTCTTGCCCTTTTCAGTGGCCGAAGCTTTTTCGGTATCGTTGTATTTGGCCTTGTGGATCCTGGAGGGGGGGGAAAGTGGTGTGGTATTAGCAACAGCGGCTCAGAAAAGGCAACACGGCAAAAACTCTCAAGGTGGCTAGTGGCTAGTCGTAGTACTTACCAGCTGTTTCCGACCATGCTCATGCCCTTTGCTTCGGCCATACGGTAAAACCCGGCACTCTTCTTCAAGTTCTTCTTGCAGCCTACACCTTGGGCATAGCAGAATCCTGCCTCGGCCAAGGCATCAACATCGCCCCAATCTAGAAAGGAAAAGAAGGGGAAAAAATTAGTGTTTGGTCCTCTCACGCGTGGAGTCGTTATAACGACAAATGAAACAGTTCCACTTACTTCCTGCAATCTCGAAGCATCGCAGCGCAAGAGCTTTGTCTTGCTCAATTCCCCATCCGTTCATGTGAGAGACGCCGAGCTCATAAATGCTCAGAGCGAACTGAGCCTTACGGGCTCTCCTTTCCACAACATCGGCCGGGGGCGCGCGACCCTCTTTCTCAAGATCTTCATCACCGGCTATTTCGATGCTAGCGTGCTCGGCGGCTTTCCTCAGCCATTCCACTCCTTCTCTTTGGTTTGGTCGCATGCCCCAGCCGTGCCGGCATGCCAATGCATACAAGAGCATAGCCGTCGGATTATTCTGTCGCGCAGCTAACCTGAGATGGTATGTGGACTCCTTCAGCGAGCCGTTCTCGTGACACTTGATACCCTTGGCCAGATGTTCTTCGGCCGACATTTCGGCCGCCGTTGGGACAAGTGATCGGGCGGTGGGCGGTGGGCGGATCGTGCTGGCAGAATCACTCGTGGTAGTAGAGGCGGGTGTCCTGCCGCGTTGCGACTCATGTGGTACAGAAGTGCGGGATCGCCCTCTCGGCCATTCTTCCGATTGACCAGTCATCTCAATGGATGGACGAAGGGGGTTAGGAGATGGGTATCCAGTGGCAGTGGCGCCAAGTCTGGGGCCGTCAACGCTCGTGCTGCCGCCGTCGACCGAGGGTCGGGTCATGCCACCGCTCAGAAGGCTAATGACGTCGTCCGGCACATTTCGGGCGGATGAACTAGAGGGCCGTGTTGGCGGAGATGGGGGCGCGGCACCGAGGGGGTATCGACTGGTTTGGTTTCTCGCCGACGCCGTGGGATGCTCCGACTGGGTGGATGCCACCGAGTTGTTGTCGTGGGACTCGGATCGTTGGAGCGACTTGCCCCTGGGGAGAGAGAACTTGGAATAAATGTAGGACGATGCGACGGGCTTTCCATCGTCTGCCTGCTGGTCCATGAATGCCTCGCTGTGCATGCTGACCGGCGTGTGCGCCGTATCATCCGCCAGGATGAACGAAGGTTGGCTGTCCGAGGAAGCCTGCCGAGCAGGAATGTCCAATCCAGGGGTACCTGCTCGGCTGATGGGTCTCGAAAAGTTGAAGGAGGGGCGTGGTAGAAAAGACGAGTCGGAGGCGGTAGAAAGTGATCTTCGAAAGGATGAACTCAAGGCAGGTGACGGCATCGCGTTGGCCAAGGCTGCACTTCCGGTGGATAACTTTCGAGGATAGGACTGGGACGAACCTCCCATGTTGCTGCAGGTCTCGTCGTCTTCCGGAACAACAGACGAAAGGACGCTCGGCGGACGCTTGGCGAAGAGCGACGGCGGCGGTACGAGGCCAAGCTCATCAAAACTTTCCTGTCTCGGGCGTTCCGGTGACGCTGTAGAGGAGGCGCCCTGCCAGTGCAGGTCAGTGCGATACTTTTTGGTTTGGCGAAACGGCGAGGCTTCAGAGGGCTTTTCTCCATATTGGGACTGGGTATCGCTCTGGATGGGTGATGGGGAGCGCTCGTGGCGCGCACCATAGTCGGTCCTATCCTGTGCAGCATCGTCCATCTGCCTTCCTCGCAGCTCGTTGGGGAAAACGCCTGGCATCGCGGGTGCACCATCTGCATCAGGCGACGGTGAGACCCGGCTCACGCGAGGATGCAGTGATCTGGGTCGTTGGTCGTTGGTGAAAGCATCCTCGATTTCTGTTTGAAGGCCGGGACGGGAAGAAATTTCGGGGGACTCGAAGTCGTCCATTGAGGATTCCGCCGACAAAGACCGGAAGTAATCTGATCGACCCTGCAGAACCAACGGCGATTCTATGGTGAGTGGAGGAAGCCTGCTCATCCTGTTTCCATCTTTGTCGCATTCTTGCAGCTGTCTGGCCAACAGTCGGCTCTGGAGGGCAAACGCATCCAAGGGAGACAGCTCTGGCGGCGCTTCACCGGCAATGTGCATACGGGGCGATCGCAGAGGTTTCGACATGACCGATGCAGCGGAAGAGTGCGAATCGGCTCGCAAGTCGAGCAGGTGCGGCCGATTCTCCATGGTTGCTTTGGTTGCTTTGATTGCTTTTTTGTGCAGCGCGCCGTCAACGTGTCTGTCTCGGTCAGTCGGTCGGGTGTTTTACGACCATGGAGAGGTTGCGAGGATGCTGAACTCCTCAAAGAGCGGAGGAGCGCAGTGACAACTTTTGTTGCGCGAGCAGGTGAGTCGGATCGGAAGACAGAAGAGAGGGAAAGAGATGGAGAGAGAAAACCCGACTCCCAGAGATGGCGGGCTTTTCTTTTCTTTTTCTTTTTTTTTCCTCCCTTGGCATTCGATGGTTGTTCTCGAAAATCAGGTTTAAATCGTGGTTCGGCTATGTTGCTCGACCAATCAGAATAAAATGGTAGAAGGATACAAGCAAGGAGAGTTCCGTGACAGACAAGCCAGTGACCCGAACACAGGGAAGGGAAAGGTTTTGGGAAAAGTACTTTAGGCGGCTGCGTTCATACAGCGGTCGCACACCAGAGGCGACCAAGTTGAGCTTGGAAGGAATTCGTAGAAAGTAGTCTTGGGGGGTGGGCGGGAAAATGGTATAGGTCGAGCTGGCGATACGTTGGGACCGGGGTCGCCGCAGTAAATTGGGGTCTCAAAGTAAAAAAAAAAAATAATGAGCGTGAGAAGGCGAAAAGACGGCGAAAAAGAAGGCGAAGGCGAGCGTGGTATGGTGGAGAGCCAAGACAAAAAGGCAAGGCAAGGCAAGGCAAGGCAATGTGCAATGCGCAATGTGCGGTATCGGATGTGCGATATGAGATATGCCTGGTTTTGCGGTGCGTGCCCAGGCGGCTCAATCCGACGATCGAACTACGGTGTGTAGAATCGACGAGAGCAAGCAAGAAAAGGGGACGGGCGAGGAGGTGATGGTAAACGGCGGAGGTTTGGAGCCAGACACTGCTGCCTGCCACACAAACGCACCAAAACGCGCAGGATGGAGGAGAAGCCGGGCGGGCGGTGCATCCACGGACCGGGATCCAGAGGAGGAGTCAGGGAGGGGGGGGTCAGGTCACCAGACTTTGGGAGTGCTGGCCAGCTGTTGGCCACTGCCAGCTGCTGGTCAACTGCCAACTACTGCCAACAGTCCGGGCTGCCAAGGTCTGTGCATAGTGTGGTGTGCCGCTGGTGGGCGGTGCACGCTGGGCAGTGGGCAGCAGTGGGCAGTCCATCGCCAGCGACATGGACCAGCACACACAGCGCAGTCAGGAGGCGACGCACTGTCTGTCACTCGTTGCTCCATATGTCATGTAGCTTTCGGAGAGGGAGAGGGGGGGTGGACGCAACATTGAACAGTTCCACAGACTCCCCAGCCAACGTGCCAGGGCCAACCAGAGTGAGAGTGGCCCAAAGGGAACGGAATACGAGCGAGATCAATGTGCGACATGGCAGCAACCAAACAACCAAACAACCAAATCCTCATGATTGCAGTCTGCCAGCTGCAGCATCATCAACACCATCATCATCATCATCATTATCCCATCGCCATGTACCGCCATCCATCACCATCATCACCACCATCACCAACCATCACCGCCTCCCATGACCCAACCCCATTTAAAGCCAACTCGTCATCCCATGGCATCCTTCGTCCGTCCACGCCGTCCACGCCAACCTCCTTTGTCCACATAAGCCCCATCCGCTGTGTACCAGGGGCCCAGCATGTCTGATTGGGCGAGATTGGCCAACACGCATTTGGCTCGAGTCCGGGGTGCATGCGCTGAATTGGCAGCGTCCCTGGGGGGGCCAGCAAGCCAAGGGGGTTAAGATAAGAGACCTGGTTGCTTCGTCGCTTCTCTTGTTCGATGTTCGATGTTCGATGTTCGATGTTCGATGTTCACCGAGACTTGTCACTTGGAAAAGGGGTCCAAGCTGGCACGAGGGGGCAGCGCCAGCTTGGCCGGTGCGCCGTCGATCGGTTGGTTTCTGATTTCGTGGCCGTGTTGAAACGTTTGGGTCAGCCATTCTAATTCTGGGTGTATGCGTGGGGTTTGTTCTTCCGTTTCTTCTTCCTCTTCTTTTTTTTAAAAAAAAATGAAAAATTAAAAAATTAAAATATATATATATATATATATATAAAATTATAAAAAAATCATTATTTAAAACACATCTCTCCCATACACAACCCTCGTCATCATCTCGTCACTTTCACAATGCCCCTGGTCTCTGATTCCGCTGCATGGCGACGTGGTGTCGTGCCTGCCGCGCCACATGGAACCGACCGGACAGACGAGAGCATTTCGCCTCGAACAACCAAGCAGCCATTTGTCGACTTCTTCACCCTCTTCTTTACTCCATGATAAACGTTTTCTTTTCTTTTCTTTTTTTTCAAGAAAAGGGCACTGCACGCAACGCCACGCGCCACAAGAATTTTTCGAGTCCTGGGGCGTTTGTTACCCTGTAGCGATTCTGTCCTCTCTTGTTCAATGGCTCGGCTGGAGGGACGATACACGTGCAACGGCCAACGGTCCTATGTTGATTGAGCGAGCAAGACAGTTGGCGATTTTGTAAATGCAAAAGTCTACCACTACATGACCCCGACTACTTGACAAAAAGAGAAAATACTCTCGGCACGCAGTTGGCCCATCTTACATACGCATGCAGACATACAGTACAGACCCTGAATGATTTTACAACCGTACTTACGCCACCCAGCGCCATCAGCGCCACCTACCTAAAAGAGACTTTTTTTTACTATCACTTATCACATTCACTAGAGTACTCTATAGGTGTAGGTGGCGCTGCGCCATGCTGTATCATTGGATAAGCTCTCCCTGGTCATGTACTGCTGTAAAATCAAACAGGGGTTCTATTGTACACACTTACATCACCCCGCTCCTCTGGACACGTACCAGCTCCATCCTTCTCCTCGTAGCCCGTGTCTATGAAATTCACCAACTCCACAGCCAACTTCCCCTGCTCCAACAAACGTACGCCGCTTTTCTCCACATCTTGCCATAAATAACACGCAGCGTCTGTAGCATGAGAGGTATTTACAACCACCCAGAAAAAAAAAGAGGACATTGATACCACATCATACCAAAAAAGGGACAAAAAAAAAGAAAAAGAAAAAAGGAACGCCATTTCCCATGCTCCAACACACTCTTCTCCACCACCATCTACAACAAAGTCATTCCGACCATTTCATTCTATCGGGTGTGTGTGGGTTTATGTATATGAATTTACAGCTCCTTTGATCGCATCTCCTTAATTCTCGAGGCGCCCTCGAACAAACCGCGATCAATGGCAGCAGCAACGGTCAAAGTACCGCCGACAATGGCACAGAGTCCCGCCAGGAATCCAGTGAAGCTCTTGGCTTGTTCCTCGCGGTTGACGACTTTCATGGGAGAAATATCCTGCCCCCGAGTGTGGTGTGGTTAGCCCAAAGAAATTGGCCGTACAACATGCGCGTGCGATTTGGCTTCGGGAAGCAGGGGAAAGAGACCCTATGACCCTTTTTTGATGGACTTACATATTGGAAAAAGACGCCAGGAATACCACCCTGTGAATGCTGACGCTCCGCGTGGCCTTCGGCAGCATCGTTGCCACCCTGCAGACTCCTTTTATGGCTGGTGACGGAGTATTGGTGCGTCTCGAGGCTGCCGTCGCCGTTGGGAAACACCATGCCAAACGTCTCCCTCTTGTTCTTCTCCCAGCCCAGGGGCAGATATGAAGTGGGCACAATCTTGACAAAGTACATGTAATTGAAGGCTGGATCCGTCGCCACCTGCTTGGTACCGTCGAGAGGGTTTTGGTAGTGGTTGACCCCGGGCCGGCGGTTCGTGTTGATTTTTTCAACAATCTGAGCGGGAAGCCGAGGACCGAAGCGCAGGTGGTGGATGATGTGGGTAAAATCGTGCTGCTTGCCGTTGGGGGTGTCCCAGTAGTTCTGGAGATCGTGGACATGCATGTTCCCGTTGCTGAAACTGCGGCCAGGAGCGAGATGAAAGTTTCCGATAACCTTGTTCACCTGTAGTCCACCTTCAATTCGGCAGCCCTCCTCGCGCTGCTCGTCCAGCCTCTCGGCGTAGTGCTCGCGGGTGCACTGTTCGACGTTCTCACCCCGGCCGAATGCCCATCCGTGGGCGGCGTAGGCATCGCGAACCTCGTCGCAAGTGTTGCAGCAGCCGGCCTTCTTGGCGTCGGGCGGTGCCGTGGCGCCGTAGCATCCACCACAGTAGTTTGGGTCGAGATGTTCGGCAGAGTCGTCGTGCAGTTTCAAGGACTTGATATCAATCACACCACCGCCTTGGGATTCGGGTTGAAGCCGCACTTTATTCACACCGTGTGCGATGCCATGTTGCTGTTCGCCCGAGACATCCATGACATCAAGCGTGAGCAGCTCGCAAGGCATTTTCGGAAAGGTGATGTTGAGATGAATCTCCATGCGCTCTCCTGTATTTGTGTGCAAAATGATCTGGTCAGTTCAGCCATTTTTTTTTCTTTTTTTTTTTTCTTTCTTTCTTTCTTTCTTTCTTTCTTTTTTATTGGTAAGATATGACCGTTCTTCTTTCTTTCCTTTATTCTTCCACCATACCTCTGCTCTTGTCCACCACAAGTTCGGGGTGTATCAAAACCCGACGGTAATCGTTCCATTCTCCCCATGACAGGAACAGCACGACGAGCAGGGACACAATGGTCACAATGCCACCACTGGTGGTGCGGATGCGCGCCTCGTCGACAGTTTTTGTGAAAGCATCGAGCTTCGTGAACCTCGACCTGGCTGGCATCGTGGGGGTTCTTTTTTTTTTCTTGTTTCTTTTTTTTTTTTTGCCCTTCTTCAAGCAAAAAAATGAATGCGGTTCAGAGCCAAAGTGGAAGGATTTTTTTTTTTGGTACTCAGAAGCGGCGCCGAGCTCTTCCGAGGGCTTTGTGCTACAGGCAACTCTCAAATGTCGACGAGTCCTTGCCAGAGTATACTATGCTGATGGAAGCCAATTGACTCGGCGAGGAATGGAGAAGAGAATGAGGGGCGGCGGGGATGCTGGAGATGCTGGAGATGCTGGCTCCATGCAGCTCACAAGTGCGTTTCCTGTCGCAAAGATGGCGAGACGAGGAAACGGACCAGACTAGACATCGAATGGCGTTGAGGCCACCGTCGCAAGTACTGGCCGGGGCCGGGGCCTGAGGCGAGGCTGAGCGAGGGCCGAGCACGGCACTTGCAGGTCCCCTTGTTCTGGGCCAGGGACCCACATGGGGCAGGCTGGGCCGATCGGCAAATCGCCGGGTAGCGGCGCCACGAGAAGTTTCCGAGTCGAGCTGTTGACTGTTGACTTGTTCACGGGAAGAGACGGAAGAAGAAGACGACGACGACGGACAAAGGCGCGACGAGACTGGAGGAAAATTGTGTTCCATTTTCCTTTTTTTTGTTCCTTCTTGCATTGACGCGCGCACAACCAAAGGACGAACCAGAAGACGACGGCCAAGACGAACAAAGTACGACACTTGGGAGCTGGCTGGGAGCTAAAAGAGACAACGAAGGCTCTCTCGTCGACCGAGCCAGCTGCGCATTTCACGACTCGCACCTAGACGACGACGAAAAAGAACTCAAGTTCGTGACATAGGAGTTTGCGCTTTGCCTCGTCCTTCGACGCAACACTACAACACTCTCCAAGAACGGATTGAAAAAAATTAAAAAAAAAAAGAATAAAACCAACCACATCATCCCTCGTCTACCATGTCGACAAGACCGCCGTCCCGTGTTGTCTTTGTGGGAAATATTCCCTACGGTACGTCACGCAACCTGCGTTTGCGCCGCGCAGCTCTTCTCTTGCCCGTGCTTCCTGCCTAGTGCCTGTTTGCGCTTACTGAGATCCTCACTGCAGGCCTTTCCGAAGAGCAAATCACAGAAATCTTTGGCCGCGCTGGCAAAGTCGAGCGGTTTCGGCTGGTATATGATTCGGAAACCGGTCGGCCCAAGGGTTTTGGTTTCGCAGACTACCCAGACACTGGTTCGTGACACCCCATCTATGAGAAACGAGAACGAAAAACGGCGTTTGCCCAGCAATCTTGTGTCCGCTGACGTTTCCCCCCTTCTCCTTTCCGTACAGACAGCGCTTCATCGGCGGTACGAAACCTCAACGACTTCGAAGTCATGGGTCGCAAGCTCCGCGTCGATTTTTCTAATGAACAAAAGAGCGGCGATGATGACAACCAGGTATGCAAATAAAGAGAAAAAAAAAGTAATGAACAGAGAAATGAAGAAAAAAAAAAAAGCGCCTTCGCCATGGATTGGATACGACGATCAATGACTGACATGCAATCACCTTCTTCTTCTTCTTCTTCTTCTGCTGTAGATGACATCGATTCCTACCAACGGCACGGCGACCAATCTATACAGCGCCCAGCCAAGCTCGCTACCTCCTCTACCAGCTGGAAAGGAAATCCCACCAGGATTGACCTGCACAGATGCCATCTCGCGAACCCTCAACACCTTACCACCGTCGCAGCTCCTCGATATCCTCAGCCAAATGAAGACACTGGCCACCAACGAACCTCAACGAGCCACCGAACTTCTTCAACAGGCGCCACAGCTGTCCTATGCTGTGTTCCAAGCACTTCTGCTCATGGGCCTCATCTCCCCCGAGGCAATTCAGTCGGTTGTCGACCCCAACGCTCCGCCGCCAGTGCCACAGCCCGCCTCGGCCGCGTTTGTCGCACCGCCAGCCGTGTCAGGGTACGCGGCAGCAGCGGCCAACAACACGCCGCCCATTGCCGTGATGCCTTTTGCGCCTCCAGCAGCTGCTCAACCCGCCTACGGCGCACCGTCGGCAGCACCCCCCGCGCCCGCAGCATCAGCAGCATCAGCAGGAGTAGCAACAACAGCACAGGACACGGACGCTCTCATGAGAGCCGTCATGGACTTGACGCAGGCGCAGATCGACATGCTACCCGAGCCCGATAAGCAGCAGATTATGGCCCTGCGGGCGACGTTTGCCTCGCAACGAAGATGAAGCATGTGTGTGGGATGTGGCGCAATGTGCGTCATCTTCATTCCATGTCATCTATACATACACGTACATGTATACAACGCATCAAGCCCAACATGGCAAAAGAATCTTCACGCAGAGAATGTCCGCGCAGGACTTTTCCATTCGGTTCCGCAAGCAGCAACAATATACCAACGAATCTCACACTCTGTTCCCTTCCCCCCCCCTCTTTCTTTCTTTTTTTTTTTTTAAA
>SRPW01001331.1:0-10770 GCA_018360225.1 Claviceps pusilla | reverse complement strand
AAAAGAAAGTGGTGATATCGGCGAGGGTGCCGTCAGATGATCGATGACCGGAGTTTGAGCAAATAGAAAGCACCTCTCAAAATATATTCTATGTATAAACAAAGACGTAAAAGTCAAGCCTGGATCAGAAACGACTACGATTTTTTAGTAATTGACAAGCATAGATAGGAAGTCAGAAGAAGAAAAAAAAAAGGGAATGGTAGCGCAAACAAAAGACCCTTCGCGGCACGGGCTCGGTAATGCTGACGATAGGAAGCTGCTGGGCTGCCCGTGACAAATGACAAAACTTCAATGCCGTGTCCAGGACATGGGTTCAGCTTACCGATATCAGGAGCTTGGAAAGACGTCGACACCGGCTGCTGAGCTGGGCATGGAGCAAAAGAAATGCCAAGATGGAATGACTAAAGCTACAAACTGGGGCAGGGGAGAAGTTGTGAAGAGAAGTAAGGGAGCTGCCCTTCAGAGCTTCACGTTGGGTTGACTGTTTCTTCACGGCCCGCGGCGTTTGTTCCCCTCATGGCAGGCAAGTGAGGTAGCCTGTCCTGGCTCCTGCGGTACCTTGTTCTGAACTTCTGGTCCGTGGTCCCCACGGTGACGCAGCGTGGGTCGTGGTTGAGGCTGAGGTGGCAGTGCAATGCCAACGGCCAGCGGAGGAGCAGTGTGGCTGGGGCACTGGACTCACCTTCCGTTCAGCCACGGTCCAAAGTGATGTGAATTTCTGCTACGAGATGTGCGAGCAACAACGTCGGTCAAAGACACTGAACCGTTTTTTTCTCTCTCTTTGCATCGACTCCCAGACCCTTTCTTCTCGACGTGGCGTCAGTCTAGGTTGGGCTTCGTCACTCGCTACAAGCACAACCCGTGTAACCCGTCCAACGATGGCAATCGTGTGAATCCCAGCCTGTAGCAGTGTAATTCTGGCCCGCTTCAGACACTAAACGGAAAAAGTATACTCCAAAAACGCTGAATTATGAATCATCGTCACATAGCAGATGCAGTTCCCTCCCTCCACTTGAATCCCCCCCCTTTCACCCCTCTCTCTGCACGGCCGCCTTCTCTGCCGCAATCTTAGCCTCCATCTTCCTCCTCGCCGCCAAAATCATCTCGTCCCGTCTTCTCTGCAGAATCGACTGCCTCTCTTCGCGATTGGAACTCCATCCCTTGTCCTTTTTCTCTTCCTCCTGGACGCCGGCGGCGATTTTGCTCTCGAGGTTGTAACGAGTGATGAGATCCGGCTGTGAAGGCTTGTCGGCCTGTCGAGCCGCAGAAACTGTGCTTGCCCCGGAGGGAGGTTGGCCTGACGGCGGCGGAGGTTGGAATGTAATCGGAGGCTACAGTTTGTCCAGAATATCAGTGAACATGACTCTAGAGGAGAGGGAAACAAAAAAAAAAAAATAATCCATGCAACAGTGGTGCCTTGATGAAAAAAAAAAAAGGTGCGCCCCGAATCAACCTACCGTTTCCAACCGGCCAGCCAAAATCCTCTCCGTTGTACTCTGTATGTTGCCGCCATTGCGCTGCAAGTCCCACAGGATGCTCCGTCGGTCTGTCTGGGGAAACATCTGTTGTATCCGCTCCACCGCTGCTTCTCGCGCTCTGCGGACATCCTCTGGTGACCTCACTGGTGCAGATCTCTGGGGTCCAGAAAAGAATATATAACGTAGTATGAGCCCCGACAGAAGCAAGATGCCTGCCAAGTACGGCAGCGAGATTTGTTCGTTGGCCATGTCTGGTTGTGCCGACCCCCCAGGGCGGTGGAAAGAAGAAGAAGAAAAAAAGATGTTGCTTTGAATCCGTTTATGTCAAACCGGGTCAATTTCGAAATGACTGGAGCGATAGTTGCACGTTACGAGGGACAAAAGGTTGTCCAACAACGTCGTCCAACTGCCGGCACTGATGGACTCGTCGATCAGCAGCAGAGCGAGCACGATTGCTTATTTGCGCTATGATGCGTGATGGGGATGGCAGAGTTGTGGCGCGATACGTTGTCGTGAGTCGCGGACATGTGAAGTGAGGTGTCAGATGGGAACATTTGAAGCCAGACTGGAATGTTCCATTTCGTTCACTGGACATTTCAGCCGAAGCTTCGGCGGAGCACGGCAGGTGGAACCCCGGCTAATCGTCTGGTGGCGGCCAACAAAGCTCCATGTCAACATTGAAACAAGCTCCTCCCTTTTTAGTCACTTATTACTAGGGGTGTGATCCACGAGAGCCTGCAGACTTTGCAGTCGGACTGTGGAGTTTGCAGTCCCTCCTAGATTGCATAAATTGGACGCGCTAGCCATTTCCGTCAGCCAATTTTCTTAGAAAGATATGGAATTTTTATCTAAACGCATAAATCCACATTCTGCACAAAACCTTAAGTACCACACTAGCAGGGGCCTAAAAACATCGCGTAAATGCCTGCAAAAGGTTTAGATGCTAAGAATGAAGTTAATTCTGCCGTTTTCTAGCTACTAACAATGCAGTTGCGAAAATTAGCTGCAAAGTGTGCATAGCGGCTGACTGCAAAGCTTGCACGGAGCCATGACGACCTTTCGCAGCGGAAATATCCCTGATTTTGTGAGGTTTTTGGTGGAAGAAAGCGATGATGATAACCTCCGCTGTGCAGTATCGATTCTTTAGTGCTACAGAGCGCTTAGAATGATAAAAAGAGCCCTTTTTAGGCCTTATTAAGGCCTTCAGGAGCATATTAGTGCTCCCAGAAGTACCCTTATGCATCTTTATTATGCTAGGGCATCGCTAATAGCATCGCAAGACTACTGTAATCAGGTGCTTAAGTCATTAAATACTTGTTTTATTAATCTCTTTAGGATGCTAAAGAATACCTTTTTAAAGCTATGTGCTTAGCTTTGTATTAACACCTCAGTCAGGTCTTCACGCTATTAATCAGTTAAGCAGAAAGTTATTGTATTTCTATGGATATATACTTATAATAAGCCTTAAAGAAACACTAGGCTCTAGTTTCTACTAAGCTAGTTATTAGTATTACAGATCTTTCATAAGATAATTAACCTAATGAGGAGATTATATACTAGATTTGTTTGTTAGCCAAACCCCAACGCAGTCTCGCTAATAGTTAAATTAAATAAGAAATTTATATAATTTAATAGTGCTATCGGCGTAATTAACAGCACGCATATTCTAGCTTTCGTGCCTCTTTATAGGTAGAAGAGATTTTAGTTAAGAAAGAGTAATATCTTATAAAATGTGCTAGTAGCGGTAAGCTTTAAGGGATTATTCTTATACGTGCTAACAGGCGCGGAAGGTTCTATTAATAATGCTACATTAATACGTATTACATTAACAAAGGCATTTTCAATACTAGTTAATTGCTTTTATCTCGGGGACGCAGGGTTTAGATTAACAATTCAAGGCCTAATTATACCTTATTCAAGAGTTCGATATTATCTATAAGATTAGAGGCTTATAGGTTAGCTTCTAGGAAACAAAAAAGAGCTCTTTAATTATCGGCACTTACAGTTATAAACGGTGGTTAAGCGGGTTTTTAGTTAGTGCAAGCAAAAGTGGAAGATAATTCGCTATAGCACTGCTAAGTATTCATTCCTTAACTAAGTGAAGTTGGTATATGCTGTTACTATATTATTAAATTTTATTAAATTGAATGGGAAGGAACCTTATAAGTTTAAAGCAGAAGAGATAGCGGCGTTAAATAAGGATAAGTGAGAGGCTTTTAAAGCGGCTGCCATACATGCCTTAACGGTTTTGCATCGCTTAACAGCGAAAAAAGTTCGTAATAAAATTGCAGAATGGCTATAGGAGGCATATATGTAATAGAAATAATAAGATTTCAATAGATTTAATGTTATATATATATTTTTTTAAGCTAAAAAGATGCTATAAAGAAGGTTATTAAAGAAGGAAGAAAAGTAAAGCTATGCACATGCCCGTAGAATTTCTTAATATCCTAAAACCCTCTCTAATAATCTAGCGAGGTAGCTAAATTTTAAAGACAGTCTTAATAAGCACTATCTTAGCTTCCTTAGACTCTAAGGAGTTCCAAATTAGGGGATTTATCTTATCCTCTTTTAACCATAGTATAACTCTTATTATAGTCTAAATCCCAAACTCTACAAAGAGCAATTAGCAGTCTTTGCTTGCCTTCTCTATCTCATCTACACACGGAGATCTCGCCTAGTGAATTATATGCCCT
The DNA here is from genome assembly GCA_018360225.1 of Claviceps pusilla. NCBI lineage: Eukaryota > Fungi > Ascomycota > Sordariomycetes > Hypocreales > Clavicipitaceae > Claviceps > Claviceps pusilla. Next base: position 6,596 of record SRPW01001331.1, on the reverse strand, counting down.
TTTAGGCCCTTATCCCTTAGCCTAAACACATTAGATATAACTTGTAAGAGCTTAGATAACTATGCCATAATTCGCTTTTGTTATAAACTTCTAGATAACTAATTTGGCGCGCTGTTGCTAGGCGATGGTGTTATAGGGGGGTTCTGTAAGCTATTGGCCGCTGGCCTAGTTATATTTGAATACAGCTAACTAGGGGTTGTGTTATTATTTGCCCTTCTATAAGAGGGATAAGGAGGTAAATTGTTATCCTTTACTAAGATATCTTTATTTAGTGTGGCAGGATCCTTATTCTCGTTGTTCTAAGGGTCTTTAGGCTCTTTCTCCTATCTTTATTGCTTTTCTTCTAGAGAATTATTATCTCCTTCTGCTTTATCTTTATCTATAGCTTTAGCAGCGGCAGTAGCAGCAAAACCCTAGTTATTATTAGCATTAACAATAGTATCCCTAGCTAGGAGGTTAGTGAAAAAGATCTCTGACCACTCTAACGGCGTAATACTCTCGCTTATAGGTAAAGGCTTAGTTACTAGGTAATTTCCAAAACGTTTATATATAGAAGCAATATTCCAGGCATTCTGCTAGCTTATCTGAAGCATTCCGGTCTCCTTGTTGTATATAGTGCTGGATAAACCCTCTGCAGCACGAAAAGCTTGCCAAAGACCCTTAAGATATAGAAAGCAATTCTTAAGAACCTTTATATTCTATTAATGATAAGGGAATTCGCTATTAAAGGTTGGAATAAAGGTCTTAAAGACATCTCTTATAATATTTATCTTGTCGTTGTTGAGCTGTTAATCCCGCCGAGCTTCAAGCAACAACTCAAGAAAGAGGATCGTCTCTTCCAGGGTCTATTGAATAACTGACTAAGACAGCGAAGGTTATGGCATAGTATAGAATATACCTTTTATAAGTAGTAAATAACAAGATAATTCTAGTATACCTTATTTATAAAGGCAAGGAAAATTCAACGATATGGTCATACAGAAATTTAGCTAGAAAGGCGGTCAAGAAACGCCACATACACTAAAAATGCAACGCAGGGACGGTACAAAGTAGGTGCCCCATAGTGATCCACATATATTTTGTACTTGCGCTTGTCGACTGCAAAGTCTGCAGGCTCTCGTGGATCACACCCTAGGCGTGCGACAATGACCCAAGCCCAGCTAAAGTACGCACAAAACATTGAAGAGGCAGACTCCAAGACGCTACAGAGTGCTCCGCCACAGAGGAGCACCCAATCGGCTCTGTGCCCGCATATGTTCTTCTCGTGTCCGGTTCCGACAACCACCATTGATACAGGAGCTTCAGCAACTTCAAGGGGGCAGGTTTGGGATTTGTGGCTCATGATGATGACGCACCATTTCAAACACAAATCAGTTCGCCATACGCTGTCAATGGGAATTACATGAGCGCAAGATTATGGGGAATTTTGGTACGGTAGAGCACAAATTTTTGTTTTTTTGCTTCAATCGCTGCATCATCTGCACAACGATCTGCCCAAGTTAACCTGCCAGTACAATCAACAGTCCCGGAAACCCGCAGGCTACTAGAATATGCTCCATTTGCTGTAGCGAGAAATGGTAACCCAGCCCCCTTTGATGGTTGAACGCCAATTAGCCCTTGACACCAGCTCATGAAGCCAAAAAGAAAATTATACCGCATCGTCATAGGTCCTGCCCTGGCATCGCCCATTCGCTTGTCGCATCAGTATAGCATCATGGTACCGCTGGTGATTGACCCAACGTGGTGTTCAAGTCGCCGTAAAACAGCGTCAATTCTCGCTGGAATCCGATTACGTTAGTGGCTGAGCCAAAAGGGAAAGAAAAGAAAGAAAAGAGAAACCACTTTCTGGTTGACCTTACCCTTTCTTTTCGCCACTGTTCAGGGTCCCAAACAACATAAAACCCTCGCTCATGATTTGGACTCAAAATCTGTGGCGTCATGTGCTCATCCTTGGTCAGCCATACCTGGTGCCTCATATGCCATCTCCAATTGCGGGAATACCTGCCCATTGTGGTTAGAGCTCGCCATTCCATTCTAGAAACATGTGGCGGAGAAGCAGCGCGTCAAAAAACTTACAATTCTTTGGCAGCTAGTTGCTGCTGAGCATCTATCGGGCAGCTGTAGAAGATCCAAAACAGCGTTTCCTCGCTGAAGTTCTGTATCTTGGTCTCAATGGGCTGCACGTTGGTCACATTATAACACTCCGGCAAGCGGATTTTGGTAGCTGCCAGCGTCGGTCGTGGGGGCTTATCATCGAACAATGATTTTACTTGTGTCGTAATCATTCTGATACTGCATTAGCGAGGATATCGGGCGCACCATTTTCAGCTAAACAAAAAGACGTACTCTTGTGAACTCATGTCCAGTCCCATGGTGGCCGGGTCCGTTCCTATCATCATTGCGTGATAGTCGGGGTTGTTGTTCATCAGCGTCCGTAATCCCTTGATTCCGTATTTGTCGCTGTCGCTCATCCCGGGAAGAGGGTCGATTGCTTCTGGAGCTTGTGCCTCTTTCTCATCCCGTAGCTTGGCGGATAGATTTTCGTTCACTACCGCACCCGATGGATTTGAGCCTGAACCTCCCCCAGCCCCAGACTTGCCTTCTCGCGAGGCATTTTTTTGCCTGTTGTCTTCGTCTGCGGCTGATCTCTTGGACTCTTGTCCGCGCGGCAGTCCTAGTCAAGTTAGCCACATGGAACGTGTTGAATCCGGCTGTGAGAAAAGTCGCGGCGCACCAATACCGGGCGGTGACCGTGCGTCATTGGCTCGGCTGTTGGCCGACAGCGCGTTAAGCAGGCCATTTCCTCTATGCAGACCCGAAGCCCCATGTTGCGATGCATAGCCTAGCGACATGAGGTTTTGATTGCGATCCGATCCAACCTCGCCATTGCCCCCTCTATTCAGAGGAGGAAACTCATCAGCAGTACTGGGCTGCCCTTGAGAGGCGGTTAATAGATTCGCTTCGTTTCCAAATCGAAATGAGCCTTGGTTGTTGGCCATGCGAGAGGATCCACCTCCAAACATGTCCTCCTGAGCTCCTTGCTGAGACGAAATCGGGGTGCCTTGAGTTCTTTGAACAGGGCCGCCGATGTTCCTAGATCCTGCGGAAGCCCACATAGATCCTGAATTCGCGCTATTTAGCTGAGAGTTGTTGGATAATGAAGGGAATTCCCTGGATACAAGGTTAGCGCATGTTGTCGTTCGCCCAAACACCATACGATGAGAGCCAATGATGTATGGTGATAGAAAGAAGAAGAAAAAGGTAAAAGAGAAAAAAAGATGATGAAGAACAGGAAACCTGGTAGATATTAGATGACCAAATTTACCCCTTGAGAGCAGCAGCATAATCGAGATTCGACTGTGTGGTGCACAGGGGCAAAGTCGGGATTGCCTTGTCGGGCTTGCAGCTCGCCATAGCTCCAAAGAGAAAAAAGAAGAAGAAGAAGAAGCTAGCAAATAGTCACATGGAAATAGAAACCCAGGCGGATTTATAGATTGGTAGAAATGAAGTGGCGAACATCGCAAGGTGAGGTGAAAGCGACATGTAAAGATGTGGCAGGCACGTACGATAAATCCAAAGGAGTGGCAGGTTGCGACCCGCTCAGACTTTGCGCGAAGCTGACGTTTCCTCCCAGTTGTCGGACTTGATTTTGGAAACCAGCGCCTCCCATCGGAACATTGCCACCGAATGCCCATCCTGATCCATTGTTTGTTGCTTCGAGACAAGCAAAACGGAGACAAGGTTAGCTTATAAGCTCGAATGGTCGAAGTCGGCGAACGCGCTACGAATTCTGCTCTTCGTACCTAGTTTTCCATTGGGTATGCGACTCGAAACCGATCGTCCAGGTTGCTGATTCTGTTGCTGGCCGCCGAAATTCCCAGGCATGCCCCTCATAGCTTGTGGCACTGGTCCTAATGTACAACAAGTTCGTCAGCTCAATTCACCCCAGGTTGTGCTGTACGTGCTCGGCGGCCGCCTTCGAGGCGAATTGAAACCCATTTCTCTTGAGGCAATTGTCGCTTTCTCATCCGGAAGACACAGGCGCATACTGCAAGACCGATTCGACAACAGGCTTGCCTGTCACGCCGGCTTGGCTTTTGTGATCGAGGAGTGTTTGATCGGCATCGGAGAGGCTGGCCATGCGGGATTGCGTTGGAGTATTCTCGTCCGGCAAGGAGACTGGATACTGAATGAACTCAGTGGCCAGCCAGCGAATGGCTCGACAATAATAATGCCCAGCCGGTGACGGCGCAGCCAGCTAGCGATGCATATCCAAACTGAGGGTGGAGGACTGGGTATGCCCTACCTGGCCGATTCATGATGTCTCGGAATCGATGGGAAGCCGATATGGTGGATTGTGTTGAGGGAAAATGCCGATATGTGATGGAGGCAGGAGCGAGGCGTCGCTTGCGTGCGCGGTCGTGAATTCTTGTTTCGTCGGTATTCAAGCAAGACCTGGTGACCAGCTCTGTGTTGGCATCGATAAACCAGACCAGGCTAACAAGGCTTAAACCATGAGATGCTGTCCGGATTCAAATGGGTCCGTGCCGAAGGTGGCATTGGGACCAATCATGCACCCACAGCCGATGCTAAGGCTGAGGAGAAGTTCTTCCAGACCCATAAATAAGCAACGTCGCACCAGACAGCTTCAAAAAAGAAGACGGGGGAAAGAAAAAAAAATAAACGAAAAATAGAAATAAAAATACAAATAACAGAAAATAGAGAATAGAAAAATAGAAAACAGAGGCCACGACGTTGGCATTGGTGCGAATATAGCCGGGCGGACTTTGCTATGTGAGTATTTTCTTGTTTGGTCTGTCTCTTATTCTCTCTCTCTGCCTCGGGTTTACGCATCCCTCTTATGCCACTCAACGAATGCTCTGATTAAAACTTTGGACAAAATCTGCCTCTGAAAGATTCCTCCCTATAAAGATGATTTTCCCCTTTTTCGGCTGAACCTCTCCTGATTGGGGGGCGTCACTCAGTTCAAAGACCTCCCGTACGCCCTGCAACATCTTGGCCTTCCCGTCATTGAGTACAATACGGCCTTTGGATCTGTGAATCTCGAAATCATTCTCCCCGTTACTTTCTGGAAGTTTGTTATCCCAAAGCACGGACCGCAACCACTTGTCCACGTCTTTCAACTTGGAGGCGTGAAGACGTGGCACTGGTATGGACATGGTCGAAATTGTCTGAAGAGTCAGCTTTGTGCTTTGTACAATCTCGGCCAGAGCGCGCCCGGAAGTTGTTTACTCACAGGATCTAGATGACTGTGACCCTTCAAACGCTCATCCGCTTCGTTGAATTGGTCGTAGGCATGCAAATCTAGCAGAAAGCCCTCCAGTTGAGGCACTACACTCTTTTCAGTGATGTGTAGCTTAGCTAGACGATTGATGGACTGAACTCGGGCTTTGACTAGCTCGAGCTCGTCTTTTGACACGAGATCTGACTTGTTAATCACAACAACATCGGCATGAGAAATCTGAACATGTGCTGTGGTCATCAGCGGTCCGTGACGGTCGTGGTCGTCGTGACCTGAAGCATTCCCGGTTGGGTCATCCAAGCTTCGCAGCACATTCTTGGCATCCACCAATGTGACTATACCGTCCAGGTAAATGGTGCTTCCTAAGCCATCGTCGACCCAAAAAAGGGGAGCAATATTGCCTGGGTCTGCAAGACCCGTCGTTTCCAGCAGGATGTAATCAAATGCACCCTTCTTTTCCATCAAAGACTCAATGGCGTTGACGCCGGTGTCCCTATTAACGTTAGAACCAAAGACAGGCCTTTTTCTATTTTTTTTTCTTTTTTTTTTTTTGGAGGACATGCAGAAGTCATTTACTTGACCGAACAACATATACAGCCGTTGCCCACATCCAGCCACTCCTCAACTCTTTCGTCGCCTTGGTTGACGGTAAGCGACTTTTCAATATCCAGCGCTAGTCGAGTTAGAATTGAAATGCATGAAGTGCGCAACATCTACCAGTTTTGACCTACAGTCTCCGAATTCTGAATGGAATGCCAAACAGCGTTTCGACTGTCAGCAAAACTGCTTCATGACACCAAAGCATGGAATAAACAAGAGCCAAGTATCCATTTCGCTCACGAACCATTCATAATCACGGCAATCTTCTTGCCATGCTGAGCTGTGAGGATGTAATTCAGCAGTGTTGTTTTCCCAGCGCCCAAGTACCCTACAAAGGAAAATTAGACAACATGTCTCTCGGAAACTTTATTCCAAGGGATTGAATACACGATCAAGAGGAACTACGAACCAGTCACAATAGTAATGGGAACTTTCACAGTAACTTCCTCAGGTTCATCCTGAATCTGCACCGCAGTATCAACCAGTTCTGGAGGGGCCTCGTCATCGAAGTCCATTGTCAAGAGGATCTCGCTTTTTTTGGGCTATTTTCAAGGTCCTTTTGTTTTCGAATACGATGACAGGGGTCGGTGGCTGGCTCAAAGAAAATATGCGACAGGTTTACATTTCTTCCCGATCTACGAAAAGATGGCACTAACGCATGGGGTTCTACCAAGCAATGACGAAATAAGACCGACTTCCCGGCACGGGGACAAACACTCGAGGAGGGAAAAGT
>SRPW01001330.1:0-10776 GCA_018360225.1 Claviceps pusilla | reverse complement strand
GTTTTTTTTTTTTTTTTTTTTTTTTTTTTCTTTCTTTCTTTTTTCCTTTTTTCGATGCGCACACGGACGGAGATGTGGTTACGGCGGGTCAGTAGCCCTGGAGGGGATGTGACAGGATGCGAGGGCGGGCTTTGTCACTTATGAAAGGGGGGGATTTGTGCGGATAATATGTAAAAAAAGTTTATATACATTTCGTTTTAGAGAAAATAATCCATGGGAACACCCGATCAGTACACATATATGTATATGAATACAAAGCTTAAAAAAAGGAAAAAAAAAGGTATAAGAAACAGTGACTTGATAATGGCCATGCGGCTTTTTTCCCATGCAGCAAGATAAAGATAACCCCCCCCATTCATTCTCATGTCTGAACTTACAAAAGATGCCTTCTCATCCCCCAACCTATAGGGACCCCTTGTAATCTCGAGCGTGGTACTCCCGGGCCTGGTCCGCGGAACTAACCGTGGTTGTAATGGTCTTGACGATGCCAATTTTACCTGCGTAGCACGTCAACGGAATATCAGAGGCGCTGTCCGTCTTTTGAATCTCCACGTCGTTGCCATAGGTGTCGGTGCAAGTGACGTTGCTGCTCTGCGTGCCGCCGCCGCGTTGGTTACCTTCCAGGACGTGAGCGTAATTCTTGCCCTGGTTCCGGCTCGACTGGTTTGGATAGACGGCGTGGACATGCGCGTTGGTGACCGACTTGCGGACGATTTTGGCAATCAGAGAGGCCATGGTCAGCTCCACGTGGAGCTTGACAATGTAAACGACGGGAGCGAATTGGACATAGCTACATTATCAGTGTTAGCAAGGCATAGGACGGCCATGTGCTCTTGAATTATTTTCCTCCTTCCTTCTTCCGTTTCCAAAGAAAGCAGAGAAAGGAAACCAAAAGAGACAGAAAGAGGGCCGAAAAAAAAAGAAAAAAAAAAGAAAAGTGAACAAAAACTCACAGGTACGGGGATGGCAAGCTCAACATTCCCAGCAGCGCGGCGTCCATGCCCGTCGAGAGAACGACCAGCGCGCAATTGAACTTGAACAGCAGCCAGTACTTGCTCAGACCGTGGGCAATGAGTCGAAATCGGACCAGATACAAAAAGATCAAGTTCAGTCCCAGGTCCACGACCAGGAAGAAGGTCTTTTCGACTTTTTCAAAAATATCGTTGATGTGCTTTTGCTCGTCCGTAGCATTGACCTCGTACGCGGCGGGCCAGATGGCACAGACGGCGATGTTGACACATGCAATGAGTCCAAATAGACTCCATTTCAACCACTGTCCTTTGCGCTTGTTGACCATGATGAGGCTGACGCGATTGGCGATGATCTGAGAGAGTAGCTGGGTTTGGATGGCCCATAGTCCGACTGGGGGGGGGGGAAGACGTGATGGGTTAGCTTTGTATTCGAAAAATAGCCATGGCAAGCAAGAAGCAGGAGCAACAACAGCAAGACAAGGCGGTCAAAGCCTTACCTGTGCCATAGTACAAAGCCGGACTGCCGGGGATGACGTCTGTCAAGTACAGAAAGGTCACAATGGCAAACACAAAATTCACCAGGGCCTCAATCCAAATCATGTATAAATAGGCATTCTGCCATGACTGTGACTGTGACTGGGCGATGATTTTTCGAGTTTGTCGGGCAATCTTGACCAACGTGAGGGGGAACACGCCCAGAAAGATGCCAAAGTAAATAGCTGCGAGATCAATCATGATTGAATCAAGATTCGTAAGCAGGTTCTATTCCGAGTTGTTTTTGGAGGGAGAAACAAGGGAGAATGACGGAGACACGATAAAAATTTAAGAAACAAAAAAAGGAAGGAAAGAAGAGCAAAGAGCAAAATAAGACCGAAAGAATGAAGGAAAAAAAAAAAAGTCGCTACCGCCTGTAGAGAGCTTGAAAGTCAAAACCAGAATACATAATTTTTGACGGTCACCGAGAGGCAAAGTCCATCCTTTGTATGAAAAGAAAGAAATCGAAAAAGAGCTTTCACCAAAGGCCCTGCCTCGTCCTCCCGCTCGTATTGGGTATTTCACACAGGTGATCTGCACTATGAACAGGGCAGGGATAGTCGGGATCTCGCCTTGAACCGAGCCCAAATGCTAGCCTAGGTGTTGGTAGCAGAACGGGAAGCTGAGGGGTGTTGATCTCTTTGCGTATCCGACTACCTGGCGGACCATAGCTGACGTGTTGTATGTACGTACGTCCACATTTTAGGGTACAGCATTTACTTCAATCGCTGACAACCTCTCCCCAACGCGCGGGACCCCCCCCCCGCGCCGCCATTGTCGATCGGGTCTGGTCATTGTTGCGGCGTATCCCAGGCAATCTTGACCTCGAACGAGGTCAGCGAGCCCCAGTGCCGGCGACCCGGTCAGCGGGCGGACAACGGATTTGTGTCGTCCGGGTGCCGCTGGGGCAGTTTTGACATGTTTGGTTCGATTCTTGACCCAACAGCAAAAGTAGCAATCAACCATCAATACCTATTGGCGTGTGTTGGTTGGCCTCCGTGCCCACTCTGACCTTTCTTTGCCATTGGATTGCCATGGTCGTCCGAGTTAGCCAAAGGCGAGATGAGGCAGCCGAGCGCATCGCGACCTCTTCGCCCGTGGGGTCAGGAAATTGCTGTGGCTTATGTTCTTTTCCGCCTGTCAGTTACTCGTATTGTGCGAAGCCGTCTGTCTGCCGTCAAATGGTACTGACTTGATGCGCTAGCTCAAGTCAAGACGGCGTCTGGTCTGGTCTGTGCATTCGATTGCCCCCCGGCGGCACTCGGCTTCCTCTTATTAGTCCAAGTCGAGGCCAAGGCCGTGCTGGCGTTGCAGTCGCACTCGCTTGATTGCTTGTTGATGTATCAAGACCCAGGCACCAGACCCAGGCACCAAGACCCAGGTATCAAAAAACCCCAGAAATCCAAGCAGCCCAGCGGCTCGGCAAGCCCAACAATCCCAGCAATCCCGGCATCCCGGCATCCCGGCATCATCCTCCCCTGGCCTCCCCGACGACCTTCCCTGTTCCTTGCTTGGCCAGTGCCACCGATCAATTGCAATTGCCGGGAGGAGTCGGGCAATTTTGTGCCGTCTTGGGCATCCAGCCTCAATCTAGCAAATGGGTCGAGTGGTCGCATTTCTCCGCCACCACTTGTGCGTCGAGCGTCACGGGCTCAAACCTCATTGCGAATACCGGTGCGTCTGTCGTCTTCCGTGCACAGATTCTCAACGTTGCTCCACGGGCCGCTTGCTCGTAACGAATAAATCCCGGCGAACCTCGGTACATGGTTGTCTACTCAGGTGCCGTGTCTTCTACCGTCACTCCTCAATTGTGTTGGCTAGAGGAAATGAGGAAAAGGGGAAAAAATTGTTCCCTTTTGGCATGTGGCCGTTTTTATCTTTCATTCTTTTCTCTTTCGGTTAAACCATGACACTTCTCTTGCGCCCTTCATCGCCATGTCTTGCTTCGTTCAACAAGAAGTTCGACGTTAGGCCGACAGTTCGTTTCGCTGCTCAACGTTGCGGGTGTGATGTCGAGCTTGAATCCCGCAGACGCCAGACGCTGGCGCGTACCGTTCTCGGATGTTGGCTCCTCTGTCACCACGGATCGTGCAGCTCTGGTACGTGAACTCCTTCGTCACCACGGATGAATTCGCAGTGAAGGATCAAGAGAAACCAGATCCAGGCCTTAAGGCGGAGAAGTAAATAAGAAGCATGGCAAGGATCTTATATGGAGACACCCTGTCAACGGGATTCAGCTGATGCGACGAGCATCATTTTCTCGACCTGCAATGCGTATGTATATGTGTATGTACTCGGATTGGACTTGTTTCTTTTGGGCCCGAAACCGAAGCCTAGGAAACATTTGATTTCTGATAAATTGCACTCGAACGACCCTGATTGGTCTAGTATACTCGACCTCATTTAAGCCAGTGGCGCTTGCGGGTGGTGTGGCCTAGTGTGAGAGAATTACCTAGTCAAGTAGTTCATCACTTGGTCCCGCACTCTGCGAAAGACTAGCGGAAGGTGACGCGGCAAGCTGAATGAATCCATCTAATATAGGTAGTTTGTCAACGGTTTGTATCCGGCGCTAGACGTTCAACCACAAGTATCAACGGCGATGGGCACGACATGTGCCGTTTTATTTGTGAATCAACCAACCATACATACGAGCACATAGATCGTTTATGGTCGCCATGATATCCGTTTGCTGCACGAGGCTGATCAAAGAAGCGGCGGATGTATCCAAGGCGTTTTGGACTATTGGAGTACCCTCAAGCGGCCTCAGACCGACGCAGTCATTTGCTCAATCACACATCTCGTCGGCGACTGCATCAGCCCTCCGGTAAATGCTGCAAGACATCGATGCTGTGACGGGACAAAAAGGAGAGACGGGCGGCGATAAGCGAGTGAAGACGTGAGAGAAGAGGCGAGGCCAGGTATCCAGGGGCCAATGTTGTGGAAAGAGGAAACAAGACAGAATGATGAGTAACCAGAATGATGCTGGTGATCGACTTTCTTTGCCGTAAAAGCAGGGCAGCACGTGACCCGTTCTTGCTCCAGGCGATCCTGTACGCATGCACGTGCTTGTTTGTAAGCGTGCATCAGCCTTAAGCGGCGAACTAGCGAAATGCTCGCGAGTCGCTACGCTCTGCGCGCTCACGATATTTCCGCCCCTGCTCTCCTCGGCCGTCGACACCATCCATCTCTGGCATGAAATGGCATCCTCACTCTGTGCGAATGAGCGGACCAGACCAACGAGACCTCATTCTACAATGCCTCAGGCAACACAAACAGCGCCGCAAATTCGTGGCTTTTGAAACCTCGAGACACTTGCCTTGGCTGGCAACTGGACTCAAGGCGATATCAGACCAAACGGGCTTGAACTAGGGGCGAAATTCGTGACATCAAGAAACACCATAAAAACCACTCAATTTGCTCACGTGATGAACTGGTGGCACGTCACGTCACGTGTACCGCTGGACCTGCCTTCACACCCACGTTATCGAGTCTCACAACTTTAGAAGTCGACAAATCTCCTTGTTGTATGTACTATGTAATCCGCCCTCACCAACACCGCATGAAGATGGCACCATATCGCCGCCCGCTTGGGGACCCGCCATCATGCTTCTTTTCTCTCCCTTCGCAAGCCGCGACGTCTGCTGTGCCATCACGACTCCAGCAACTGGTCGCCCTCTCCGACTCCTCCGTCGCTACGACACATGTCCCTCACCTCTTCAACGTCATTCTTACGACCTCTAGCCCCAAAGCTTGCTCCGAGACTCGACCAAGGCAGGCATGACGTGGACAATGTGACGACAAATGCCTCACCCCGTGGCTCGACCGCCCGCTCCTCCTCGCCCACGCCATCCAAGGCTGCCCTCACCATAGTCGCCTGTGATGCTTGTCGCCGAAGAAAAGTAAAAGTTCGTCGGACCGCTTCCACTCCCCCATCCCTGTAGCACCGTTCAGTCGGTCTAAATTTGTACTCTCATGTGGCGACATGTCCCCTTTTTTTTTTTTTTTTTTTTTTTTTTAACATGTTCGTGTCTACCAGTGCGACGGCTCCAAACCAAAGTGCTCCATTTGTATCGAACGCCGCCAGCAATGCACCTACCAGACGTCCCGCCGTGTGGAAATGGCCGAGTTGCGGACCATGGCACAGGAACACGGCCGTCTGCTGGAGCTGCTGAGGACGGCGTCTCCTGATTCCGTCGTTGCCCTTGTCAAGAGCCTCCGAGGTTCTGCATCGCAATCGTCACACCTGAATGACCTCCGCGCGGGCTTGGCGCCGGCTCACCCGCCGCTACATATGGACCTGAACTCTCGGTATCCCAATGCGTTTGCAGTCTTGGAACCTTTGCACACTGCAAATGTCGATTTTCGCCTCATTGATGTGGACAAGTCTTCAGCAATCACTGCACGAAACGCGCACAAACGGTCACGAACTTGTGGGCCGTGGACGACAAAGCTGGGTAATCAGGGGAGTCCTTGTTCTGAGCTTCCATCTACGGTCTCGAGGCTGCCGACTGCCGAATCCATTAACTATGTCGATCCCCGCTTGCACAATCTCGACATTGGGCAGTGGACGTCTGTTTCCATTTCCGACTTGTTCGCAGCCCAGGCCATATCGTTTTATCTGCGCAATGAACACCCATACCTGGCTCTGTTCGACTCGGACTTGTTCCTCGAGGATCTGACTACCGGCAAGGGGCAGTTCTGCACCGAGTTACTCGTCAGCTCTCTCCTCGCCTGGTCCTGTGTATGTGCAGATATTGCTTTTCAACCAACAGACCCCCAGCCCACTTTCACACTCCCGCTCACGCACGCTTCATCTAGGCAAGCTACGCCCAATTTGAGACAGAAGCAAAGCGCCTTTCCCCCATTTTTCTTGACGAAGGGAAGCGGCGCTGGGATGCACGTCGTACACATGCTGCGGACTTGTGTGCTGTCCCAGCTGCCGTCCTATTGGCCATGACATGTAATCAGCATGGCAAAGATCGAGTCGGACTGACTTATCTGGATGCGAGCGCGGAAATAGCACTCCAACTTGGCCTCTTTGACCGCACAGATGCAAAGACGAAGCACATCCGTTTTGAGGACAAGCGTGTTGCATCTGCGGCATCGTATGTCGCCTGGGGCACTTTCTCATGGCATACGTAAGGTCCAATAACCCAAGCCTCCGTACAAACTAGGCAGAGCCCCCAAAGGGGGGGGGATTCGTTGTTGTTCACTGCTTGTTGTTGTTGGTAACGGCCACTAATCTACCCACAGCTTGCATTGCCTTTACTTCCGGAGACGACATGGAATAGGCAAGGCGCCTTCCTTACCTATTCCTGGAGATGAGCAGGGACTCCAAATGGCATACTATATGGGCAATTCATTCACATGGATAGCCAAATTCTGGCTCATCGTCTTTGACTATTTCTACGACGGCTATACAGCTTATGTACATTCAACGCTGCAAGAAGCCGAGTTGGTGTACATGACTCTTCTGGAGTGGTCCAGACAGCTACCAGAGAGTTGTAGGAGGAGCGAGTTCTGCGCCCACCATGTGCTGTTGATGCAGTATGTTTTATCTCCTCATACCAACTCGTGTCATTAAGAAACATCGTCACGCCCTTGATTTGCGTCCCCTTCCATGGTTCCCATGTACTGACGCTCAAGGGGGGGACTTTTAGCATATGGTATCACACGGTCATCTTGGATGTGTGGCGGTCGTTTCTACCTCGTAACCGCAAGGGCAATCTGCAAAGTTTCTCCTCGCCCGACAACACACCAGTGGCAGCCTACAACGCCTCGATACGACAGCTCAAGCGTCTGGTCTACCAGTTCCGGAAGTCGTATGAGGCAACTAACCTGAGTATCCTCGTGACGCCGGGCTATCTCTACCTCGTCAACGAGGTTTTTCGCAACTGCGCCGCCCCGGACGCGCAATTCTACTTTTTGCTCGCCACGCACGGCTACCTTGCCATCGGTCCCTGGTGTCGGGGAATTAGCGGCATCGCCAAAGCATTATTGAGCTTCGGCGATCGCATGGGCGTCTTTGACCGAGCAGAATGGACAATGGGACTCATTGAGACGGTGCGCACGGCCATTGAAGAGTTGGACCGTAACGAGACGTACAGTAGCCTGTATCCCATTGATCTAGACGCGGACCATGACGGAATCAAGACTGGCAATATGGAGGTACTGGCGAATGAGTTTGGGAGCCTTGCTGTGCAGCGCGGCCTGCCGCACAAGAAGCCATGGCGAGGGCGCGTTGGGGAGCAGGAGCAGGAGCAGCTCGAGGTGTGGAAGGGGGATCAGCGGGATTTGAGTCTTACTCTAGGCGAAGTGGCGGGGGTAGACGGAAGAGACTGGGACGAAGGCGCAATGTGATGTGTTGGTGAGGTACGAGATACTGGAGAGTGATTTTCGTCATTTGACATTCTGGAATAAACCAAGAACATATTTCTGGCAAATTCTACACGTTAATGTCTTGTGAATATTTGTATTTTCCTTATATGTCGTTCTTTTTTTTTCCTACGCCCCATGCTCCTTGGTCAAAATCATTACTCAACAGCCCCAGCCGTGCCGTTTTTCTTCTCCCCCCCCCCCAAAGCAGCTCACCAGGCCAATATCCTCCCGCCTCCTGCACATGCACTGCTCCACAAGGTCCGCAGCACCGTCCCATCCAGCCAAGTCTGTGATCTGTGCGATGACGGCGCATCTCCCGCGGGGAACCGGCGTGGTTGTTAGGATTCCATCGGCTGGCAAGGGAAAGTCGTGGTTTGGGGAAATGACGGGTGCTGAAGATGTGAATGGTGGGGGGTGCGGGCCGTAAGAGGCGAATTTCATATTTTCTGCTTTCCCTTTTTGCGCCTTTCTGCTTAGCGAGGGCGACGGAGGGGAGGACAGTGTGTGGGCTGTGGGGATGAGACTGTCGAAGAGCCTGGGTTTCCAGTTTGGGGAAGTCGTTGATCTTTTTATCTTTTTAACTGTATAGATGTGCAGTATGTATATACACATGTATGTATGTATGTATATATGGTGTTGAGGGATAATTTAGAAGAATGAAAGAATGAAAGAATGAAAAAACATTAGGAAAGGCATATGAATAAATAGATATGTGTACGAAGCGGCTTTGGAAGTTGCAGCCGACTAGAAGCATTACCACTATACGTACCTCAACCTCTATCTGCATATGTACATGTGTATATACATGATTAATATGACATGAAGAATCAACAACTCGATGATACATTATTTTTACAGCCCTTTCTCAACATGTCTCAAGATCGAAAAAAAAGGGTACCTATCTACACAAAAGGTACTTACAAAAAGGTTAGGTACCCTCGCGCGCCATGCCGGATTCTGGTGACAGCTCCGGTAGTTTTCAAATCGAAAGCTATGACAGAACCTCTGACGGGCTGCCCTTGTATTACCAGAATCCAAGCCCGCGCAGCTGGGTAGTCAGTACGCACGTCATGACGTCTTGAACGGCGCAAAGGCCACGCCCCTTGCGAACATAACAATAACAAAAACAATAATAATAAAGTAAAGTTGAATAAAATAATTGTCATTGTATTTTTGAACATGTCTTCATTCGCTGGTTCCATATCCACCGAGCCTCCTCTACAGAGCTGTTGCATAAGTGTTTGTAGCTACAGAGGTTTTAGCTTTCAAGGAGACACGCAAAGACGGAACTGTGCGCAGACATTCCCCTCCAGCCTGTTAAACGAGGGCTGCACTAGTTTGGCATCCTTGTCCGTCTTGGTACACATGCCGCGTTCGTTCAGGACGCAGGTCTTGGGGAGGCGTAGGAAGCTTGGGCGCCGGAGCTGAGGAAGCCTGCCGATGGGAATGCGTATGGCGGAGGCAGAGTAGATAACAGATGCGAGATGCCGGAGACTAGGCAATGAATGGAGACGTGGCAACTGGACTTTTTGTTCTTTCACAGGCCGTCTGTTGTTCGCGAACATGGAAGATGGACAGCTGCAAGAGATGTATGCATGTACGGTTCGCGCTGTTCACTGGCCCGCGCGCTCACGAGCCGAGACGCACGGCGAGTCGCCGAACGGGCGAATGACGGGGTTCCGGAGAAGACGCCGGCGTGCCGCCGTCCGGCTGCCCTGGTCTGGTAGTGCCGAATCATGTCCCCAGACCAGGGTGCCGGACAGGTTTCCCTTTTTGCCTTTTGCTATACAAAATGGGGAATGCGTGAAGTGGCTCTTTCCGCCCTCCGTTCTTCTGGCTGAATTTCCATGGCATCATGGAGCCAGAATGGAATGCACACCACAATGCATGACTGGGGAATGAATGTCGAGCCATCAGGTTCCAGGGGTTTCATCGCAGGAGGAGAGTTTGACAGTCGTGCGCTTGAGGAGCGAGGCGAATCCTCCTCGAGAATCAGTGACCAGTGTTGAGCATTGGAGAGACCGTGTTGAAGAGATGTGCCAAGTGTGCGGGCGCCGGGTGAGATCCAGGCTTCTGGGCTCTTGGCTGTTCGGCTCCTGGTTCCTGGCTCCTGGCTCCTGGCTCCTGGCTCCTGGCTCCTGGCTCCTGGCTCCTGACTCCTGACTCCTGACTCCTGGCTCCTGGAAGCGCAACAATGCGCCTCAGATGTGTGGTTTTGGCGCCTCCGGCCGCTTTGAGCTTGTTCGCGGGGGACGTAGCTCGGATCTGCTGTTGTTGTTGCTGGTGCTGGTGCTGATGCTGATGCTGATGCTGATGCTATTGTTGTAAAGCCATGGATGTCGTCTGATCTCCACGGCAAGCCCGGCTGCATAATCATTTGCAAAACCATCTTCCACAACTCTAAAAGTTGGACCGTTCCTTCTATGTTCCTACAATGCACTGTGAGAGGCGTTGCGGACGGAGGAGCGCATCAGAGCGTCCGAAACTCCGACGCTGGAAGAACATGAATGGGAATCGATCGATGAGTGCAATCCAGATTCCGCGACACTCCAAAAGTGGGAAGTTGGCAACTGACCAATGACCGTACATCGCGTTTACGGGAAATTAGAAAAGGAGAACCGACTGGGGTCCGCGCGGCCCCCCTACGTCATACTCTTGCTGCAGAAAGTGCGGACTGGTCCACTCCAGCCAATGGAAGACACTAGCCCGCGGCCCGGAGCGACCCCCTCACGGTACCTTGTGGGTCCAATCTTGTGTTACCTATCAAAGAACAAAGACGAGGAAAGAAGGAAAAGGACATGGAAGGAAGGAACCATGGGCCATGAGGAAGGGGGGTTGGTCCTATGCGACTACCATCAAAAAAAAAAAAAAAAAACAAAAAAAAAAAAAACCC
>SRPW01001329.1:0-10779 GCA_018360225.1 Claviceps pusilla | reverse complement strand
GGAATATATAGTTATAGAGTTAAACTAACTTAAATAATACCTAAATAAATAGTTTATAGATTTCTTTATTTATTTTAAATAAAAGTTATACTTTATAGAGAAAAGTATATAGGTAGATATAGTAAAACTTATAAGACTCTAAGTAGGACTTAATAAGCAAATAAGGGATTACTGTATTAGCTATAACATTCCCTACTCTAACTACTATACTATAGTTATACAATACTATAGTATTGCCTTAGACATTAACTTATACTAAATTAAGGAATGCATTAAGGCCTATCGCTACCCCTACACTAAGCATAACTAGGATAGCAATATAGCTATAATAGGTATTAATTCTACTAGCTTTTTAGGATTAAAATAGGGCTATAAGCCCTCTAGTAAGGATAAGTTAGGCGCTAAGTTTAAAGATACTAAGGGCGCAATCTAGGCAACCTAGGTATTATAGGATATTATTAAGTACTATAAGGCTGCCTACTAGTGCTTGCATTATAGCAGCGATAGTTACCTTATCTATAGCTATGCATAGCTTCCTACTTATTACCTAATAGGGGGACTAAATATTTAGGCCCTAAATGCCTCTAATAAGGAAGCGCTAAGTAATAATAACAACTTTAAATTAGAAAAAGAAAGCCCTACTATATAAGTCTTAGTAGTAGAATGTAAGTTAGTAGTATTAGCTTATATTATACCTATAATAGCAATAGCTTAAATGTTTATAGGGAGATAAAATATTATATAAAGAAAGCACTATTCCTCCTTCCCTTTCTATATAATAGTTCTAAGTTTATTAATACTTAAGTAAATAGTAATTATAATAGCTATGCTATTATAAGTAAAAGTATAGTTTAAAGGTTAGGCCTTTAATGTATTGCTCTAGCCTAACTATACACTTTTACCACTACTATAATAGTTATATAACATAGCTATACTAATACTTCCTAGCGCCTAAGGATTATATATTTTATTTAATTTAGCGCTAACCTAAATAGATAGTTATTCCCTATAGTAGCCTATATAATCCTAGGCCTTTTATAAAATTATATCCTAAGGGCACCTTAGATAGCCTAAAATAATATTATATTATATGCTACTAGACGCCTCTTTATTATCTATATATAGGGCAACCTTAAGATTTATACCTTAGACGCCTAAGAGACAGCCTTACTAATAACTACTATTATAGGATTAGTATATATAGGGTTAGTCTGCTAGGCACTATAGTTAGGCAAGGTAAGTAGTGTTATATCTACTAGCCTATAGGAGATTAATATTATCCTTATGTCTATAGTAAACCTAGTTTCCTTAGAAGAGAATAAGGACCTCTTCTCTTTACTAAGTAAACTAGCTAACTTTAAGGATTTATTTTACTAAGAGAACGCTAGCGCCTTACCTCCTTATTATAGGCAGGCTAATTACTATATTTAATTATAATAGAATTCTAATAGTAGCTTACTAGACTTACCTTAGGCACTGCTTTATAATATACCCTAGGACTAGTTACTAGAAATATAAAAATAAATTATAAACCTTATAGATAAGGGCTAGATCTAGGCTTCCTCTTTCTCTATAGTAGTGCCTATACTTTTAGTTAAGAAAGTAAGTAAAGGTTAGCGTTTTTATATAAACTATTAGGTATTAAATAAGATTATAGACTAAGACTATTACTTAATACTACTTATTAAGGAGACTCTATATTCCTTAGCTAGCGCCTAATAGTTTATAAAATTAAATATCTATGCTGCCTTCTACTGCCTATATATTACTAAGGGGGATAAGGCTTTAATAGCCTTCTATATATATTTTAGTCTTTTTAAATAGCTTATTTACCCCTTTAGCCTAGCTAGTGGACCTATAACGTTTTAATACTATATTAATAGAGCATTAAGGGACGCTTTAGGGGCCTATGTAATAGCCTACCTTAATAATATCCTTATCTACACTAGCAGTATATATAAGGAGCATATAAATTATATTAAAGAGATCCTTTTATGCCTCTAATAGGCTAGCCTATATTTTAATATTAATAAGTACGCCTTTAGCATAACTAAGGTAAAGTACCTAGGATTTATAGTCTAAGCTAGCTATATAGTGTAGCTAAACCTAGCTAAGGTAGCCGCTATTTAGGAGTAGGAGGCACTAATATAGCTATAAGGTATATATAGCTTTCTAGGCTTTATAAACTTCTATTAGGAGTTTATTGCTAACTTTTTAGATCTTATTAGGCCCCTACTTAACCTTACTAAGAAGGGCATTCTATTTATTTAGTCCCTAGCTTACTAAACAGCCTTTTAGCGCCTTAAGGATACATTTTCTTTAGCCCCTATTCTAGCCTAATAGAATCCTGCCTTAGATATAGTAGTTAAGGCTAATACGTTAGAAGAGGCAATTAAGGGTTGCCTTTTATAATATAATACAATAGGTATGCTACAACCTATAGCCTACTACTCTGCCTAACTTATAGCCCCTTAATAGAACTATATAATCCATAATAAGGAATTACTTAGTATTATCTTATACCTTAAGGCATAGTTTACTAAGCTTTATAGTGTTTTTTAGCTATTTATAATTCTTACTAACTATAAAAACTTAGAATACTTTACAAGCCCTTAGGAAATATTAGAATAATAAGTATGCTAGGCAGAGACCCTCTCCCTTTTTAATTTTCACCTTTACTACTACCTAGGCTCCTAGGCAGCGCGCCTTAATGCGCTATTCTACTATAAATAAGATAAATTAGAGGAACCTATAGTAACACGTCCTTTACTCTGCCTAGTATTAGTTATATACCTATTATAGCCACCCTATGCCACCCTAGCCTTATTATTAGAGCAAAATTAAACCCTAATTAGCGTTACTATAGCTAACCTATAGGGCTATAACTTTTTTACTAATAACTATCTCTAAAGCCTCTAGGACTAAGGCATTTAGGCTAACCTAATATACTAAGTAAAGGTTAAAGTAGTATATTTAGGGGCTTAAAGATTTTCTACTAAGGTAGCTATATATTAATAGGTTAGTAACTATATAGTTAATGCCTATAGGGCTTTATTGTTTTATAGCTACCTTTAAGTCTTATAGTATAAGCCCCTTACTACTACGCTAATTTAATAAACCTATAATTCATTACTATTAGGCCACTTAGGGAAGAACATAACCTTTTAGGCTCTCTATTATAATTACTACTAGGAGGGTATATTAATAAACGTTGCGCAATATATATGTAATTACTATTGCTATAGAGCTTGTAAGAGCCAGCGCCTTTATTAAGGCCTTCTATAGCCTATCCTAGCGCTAAATAGGTATTAGTTATAGATATTAGTAGATTTTATAACTAACCTCTTAGCTAACTCTTTAGATACCCCTTAATTTCTTATAGTTATTATAAACTGCCTCTCTAAATATATTTAGTTAAAGGCTATAATAAGTATAAGCACTAAAGTATATGCTTAACGTTTCCTAAACTACTAATAGTGCTTCTATAAATTCCCTTTAAGTATTATTTTAAACTATAGCTTAGACTAGGTAAGTGGTTTTTAGTTAATACTTTACTCCCTTATAGGTACTAAATAGCTCCTCTCTATATTATATTACCCTTAGACTAATAGTAGCACTAAGCGTGTAAATTAAGAGGTTTAGGTAGTACTATAGGTTATAGTCTCTTTTACTTAAATAGATTAGCCTATATATTTAGTGGCTTACTAGCTTGCCCTTAATAACTATAACTTATTAGTTACTAGCCTAAGTGTGTATATAGCCCTTTATAGGTTTAATATTAACCTAATATAGTATACACTAGCTCCTATATAGAGCTAGATATCCTCTAAGGGGTAGGCAGTCTAGTTCCTTAAGTATATTAAGCAAGGAATAGCGCTAGCTTAAGCTGCTATTAACTTTACTTAATAATATTAATAAAAGTCCTTTAACTAATTATATTGCCTAGTGAAACAATACTAGCCTAGCAATAAAGTTTAGCTTAGCCTTTAGAATATTTATATACTTTACCTAAGTAAGAAGTTAGACTAGGTTATAGCTAAATATACTATACTTAATATCCCCACCCCCTTAACTATTAAACTAGATATCCTAGGGGGCATTTACCTAGTCTTCTATATTAATTTAATAGAGTATATAGTAAATAATCCCCTCCTTTCTTAGGTTTTACTTAATTCCTAACTAAGCCCTATCTAGCCTTAGGATAATAGTATAAATACCCTTTATAAGTACTAAGTTAAGTCCATTTTAGCTATAAAAAATGCTAAAGAATGCAGCAGCCACTATAATGTACTAGTTAAATAAGTTAGTTATATATAGCTAATATAAAAGCTACTTAAAAACCTAAAGGATACTAAGGTATTAGTGTAATTTAAATTATAATAGGGAAATATATATTTTAATAATAGTTTTAAAGGAGCGCACTATAATTCTTAATTAATACTATATAGTATACTATTTAATATAAACTCTAATACTACTAAGCCCTAAATAAGCTCTAATTTAACACTAATAGTTTTATACTTTACTTTTACTTACCCTTAGGTAAAGTAGACTAGGTAGTAGAATTAACTCTCCTTTTCTTTTTCTTCTTTTTTTTATAGTACTTAAATAATATAGTTATAAAAGGTAAGCTAAGAGGGGGTAGGGGGGGTAACTCCTAGCTAGTAGGAAATAAGTTAGGCCCTAAAGGCTTAGGACTAAAGAAACCCTTAGGTAGCCTAAACCTATATAATAAAAGCATTAGAAGCGTATTAATAGTAGGCAGTAGCATGTTATTAGTAAGAGAGAGCGTAATAGTGGCGGTGGGAGTTATAGCGGCAGTGGGCGGCATAGTAGTAGCAGTAGGTAGCGTAGTAGCAGCAGGAAAGAGCAGCACTTATTATTAAGGTTCTCTAAATAGGAGGCTTAAGGGTAGCTATATAGTAGATAAAGCGTCTATAGTAAGGCTTAGCAACGTAGGAGGAGGCAGCATTAGTATACATACCTACTCCTTTAAACACAGTAGTGGACGAGATAGTAGGGCAGACTAGCGTAACTAAAGATAAGTAAATAAATTATAACATATAGGCGTTAATTGCTTAACCTAGCGCTGCACCTTAGACAACTAAGTATTAGTATAGTTAACATTAGTCTCTAATAAGCAAATAGTAGCTAAATTAATAGCAAAAGCAGGCAAGGAATATATTAGTATCTTATTAATAGTAAATTAGGACTATTTTAGCGGCTAGAAGGAAGGCATAGGCAAGAAACTAGTAGTAATAGTAGGCATAGTATATTTCTTAATAGTATATAGGGTAGTAGTAAAACGGTTATATAGCGCCTTAAAAGGCTTATTTAATATAACCTTCTTCCCCTTACTATTAAGGGCATTATAAGTAAGGAAATAAGGCACCTTTATAGCCTTATTATAATAAATAGCTACTATAATCTTATAAGTAAGGCAGCAGAGAGTAGGACTCTAAGTAAATATAGCAGCATTATATATATAAGTTACCTTTCTCCTTTAACACTCTTTATAGGAGTACTAGAGGCCTAGAGTGTATAAAAATAGTTTATTATTTACTATATATATAAGATAGGATAGACACTAAATATTTAGCTAGTTAAGATTAATAGGGGCAAATAACTTATCCTTAGAGTTACCTTTAACCTTATAGTAGCCTAAGATATAGTAGCTATTTAAAGGTAAAGAAGGGGAAGGCAGAGCACTAGTAGCAATAAATATAATCTTACTATACTTAGTTTTAGTAAAAAAAAAGGTAGTAAGAATAGGAGAGCTTACTATTTAGATCTAATAAGTAACAATAAGGGATCCCTTATAGGTATTAATAAATAAGTATAAGGATAGTATAGGTATTAATAAAGAATAGGCAGGAAGCAATAGGTATCTATATAGGAGACTTAAGGTATATAAAATACTAATAGAGAGAATAATAGTAGGATTATATTTATAAGTATAAAGGGAGCGGATTAGAGATTTATAGTTAGTGTCTTAGGTATAATTAGCTAGCTAATTTAGGATTTTAAGGATTTCTATTTTAGGTTTGTTTTTATTAACCCTAGGCACTAAAATATAACTAGCTAGGATAAATAGCTCTACCTAAAGTATTACATTATAGACACTTAAGTATTATTATTATATCCTATCCGCTTATTAACTATCTAATAGCTAGAGGGCAGTAGAGCGGGGGGCTATGTAATAAATTTAAGCTAGAGGCTTAGATTCTTAGCGTAGCAGGAGAGGAGTATATATAGTAACCTACTATACCTATAGGGCAAACCCTATAAACACACATTGTATATAGAATAGGCACGTAGTGGAGGGGGATAGTAGCCTTTCCTTCCTCCTTATGGATAATAATAACTTCATTGACACTAGATTGCAGTCGCCATCTAGGCTAGTCTATAACAATATGTAGTATTTGTTTACTAACTAGTTTGCATTCTATAGCGCGTTAGTATTTAGCCACTAATTATATTTAGATGGCTATCCTTTCCATTTAACTAGGTAATATAATTCCCCTTAGAGAAAACAGTGCAATTTAATCTAATTAACTTTCTATTCCTTAGAGTTATTATCTAAGTTAGGGATAGGTAGGATTTATTCTTCTCCTTTATTCCTAGAGGTCTATTTTTTAAGTAAACTAACGTGGAATATATTATGTATTTAGGATAATTAGTTTAGCAGTGCTAACTAGTATGCTTATGTTCTAATTTTATCTAAAATCTAAAATAGCCTAATAAATTTAGGAAGTAGTTTCTATTTTCCCTACTTAAATCATAGGTTTTTTATACTTAATAGTATAAAATCCCCTCTTTTAAAGGTTATTTCTTAGTGTTTTTAATTATAATACTTAGTTTATAATTTATTAATTTATATCTAGTGTGTTTCTAATCTACTTCTTAATGCATTTAGTTTTTATACTTAATTTCTAGCTTTAGGTACTCCCCCTTATAATAAATCGTCCTTAATTATATAGAACTTAGGATTATAACTAAATAAGGCTATATTTAGTGAGGTGTTAGTGGTTGTATTTTTAGAATTGTTGCATGCGAATTAGGTGTGTTTTAGTAGTAATAGCTATATATATTCTAATTTAGTAATAAATGCATATAAGTAATATTCTAACGTTTAGTTTATTCTTTCTATTTATCTATCTATTTAAGGGTGAAAAGCTATTAATAATTAGCGCGTTACCTTAGAAGTAAAGCATAATTCTAACTAGAATTAACTAGTAAAAACACTGCCCTGGTTAGATATAATACTATTTAGTGCGCTAAAGATAAGCTTAATCTTATTATAGAATAATTTAGTAAGTTTAGTAGCAGTAATTAAACAATTTACTAGAAGGAATACAATATATTTAGTATATCTATTTATAATAATAAGAATAGAATTAATAAGTTGTTTCTTCTAAATTATTTCTAGCAAACCTATAATGAAATCTATAGAGATTTCTATCTAGAGTCTATTAGGAATTAGTAAATTTTCTAATTATTTATATAGCTTATACTGTTTTATTATAACTCTTTAGTAAATAGTATAGAATTTAATATAATTTCTAACGTCTAGGTGTAAATTTATTTAGAAGAATTTCTATTTAAGGAGTTCTACTATTCTTTTCACACTAAAATATCCTACTAATAGATTATTGTAGTATATTTAGAAAAGAACTAATTTAAATGCTTCTAAATTAGGAATAAACACTTAATTTTAATATCTTAAGATTCTATTTTTATCTATAGACTATTATAAATCTTAGTGGCTATAAACTTACTTTAGCTAGTCTTAAGTCTATATATCTAAATTTTAAGCTCTTTTAATTAAATTTAGTAATAATTTTAAGTTACTTAAATTATAAGGAGATTCTATCCCTTTTAATAATTTAACCTTAATTAGGTTAGGATAAGGTAGTAATCCTATATTCTCTACTAGGCTCTTACTATAAAGAGCACTAATTTTTATATAGATTTTTATTTTTATAGATTTTAACATAATAATAATATTAAGTTATACTACCTTAGCATATAATTCTAATATTAATTTATTAGTATTTTCTATTTCTTATATTATATAATCTAGCTATTATAAAGGAGCGTTAGTAAGGTTAGTTATTCCCTTTTAGTATTAAATAATAAAATTATAAGGAGTAAGGAAAATATATTAGTAAGATTGCTAACTATTTAATTTAGGTGTTTTTATAAAGGATTAGAGGTTAAAATAGTTGGTTAATACTTTAATTTTTATAGGTGCTCCCTTTATATAATGTCTCTAATAATAAAATAATTTAATAATAGCTAATATTTCTTAGTCTAGTATACTATATTAAGTTTTAGCTAGTTATAGTTTTTAAGACTAGAATACTACTAAGTAGTGATTACCTACTAAATCTAGTTATAATAAAATACTAGTAATAGCAAATTTTAATGTATTTGTTTTAATTTAGATAGGAAGTTTAGGATTAATATAAAATAGTAAAGGAGCTTAAGTGAAAGCATTTTTAAGGGTTTAATATATATACTATTCCTCTTTCCCTAATTGCACTAATCCTGGTTTTTTCCTATTTTAGCTTCCTTTTAGGAGGGCAGTTAATAAAGATGTAATAGTGGAATATTTATAAATAAATTGTTAATAAAAATTATAAAATCCTAAGAAGACTTAGATATCTTAATAGGTTTTAGGTTTAGGCTAATAAGTAATGGTTTTAACTTGTTTTAGGTCTATTTAAACTCCTTTACTAGTAAGAATAAAACCTAAGAATTCAACTAATTACTAATAAAATTCGCATTTATTTAAATATATAAATAAATCTACGGTTTTAAGTTAATCTAGAACTTATTTTAAATGCTTAGTATATTCTTTATAAGTTTTTAAGAAAACTAAAATATTATCTAAATAAATAATGTATATAGTATTATTAAGACCTTAAAGGGCTTAATTAATATAGTATTAGAAAGTAGTAGGTGCATTGGTTAATCTAAAGGGCATAACTAAATATTTATAATGCCTATAATAGGTATAAAAAGCAGTTTTCTATTTATCTCCTTAAGCAATTTAGATACAATAATATACTTCTTTAATATTAAGCTTTAAAAACCATTTAGCGCCTAAAATACAGTCTAAAATTTCTAAGATAAGTAGTAATAGATAGCAATTCTTAACAGTAATATTATTTAGTCCATAATAATTTACATATAATTACAATAAACCGTCCTTTTTTAGTATAAATAAAATTAGTGCACTAGTAGGACTTTTAGAGGCTTAAATACAACTAAGTTCTAAATTTTCGTCTAAATAAGCTTATAATGCTTTAAGTTTAGCTAGGGATAATAGGTAAATAGGTCTATATAGTGGAGATTTTCCTGGTTTAAGATTAATAGTATAATTTATATTCTAATAAATAGGTAAATTTTTTACTAATTTAGTTTAAAATACCTATTTATAATCTTTAAGTTCCTTAGGGATTGCAAATAAGGTTTAAACATTATCGTTTTCTAGTTTAAATAGTAAAGGTTCTTAATTTATAACTAAGGTATATATATAAGGTAATTAAACCACTTCCCTATAAAAATTTTTAGCATCTAATAACATTAATTTATTAGGGTTTAAGTTAAACCACTATATATATATAGTTAGTTAAAGGAATATATCTAAATCTTCTAATATAGGCATTCCTAGTAAAACCACATCTTCTTATAATTTAATTCCTATATAATACTAAGTAACAGTTTGTTGTGTTCTATATAAATTAACTAAGTATAAAGGCAAAGCCTATATATTAGAACTAGAAATAGGTTAGCTATTAGCAGCTGTAATTAAAATAGGAGTACCTTAGATTTGTTTTAACCCCTATTTCTTTACTAATGTAAGGCTAATAATATTAGCTTTAGCATAAGTGTTTAGGTTTATATATATTGCTTTTAATTTTCTACCCTATAGAGTAGTATTTATCTTAAAGCGTAATAATACCCTTAAAGAGTAGTTAGTTAAGCATTAAGTATTATGCTTAACCTCTCCCCTTTTCTTTTATTATTTTTCTTTTCTAAATTTTCTTTCTTTATTTTAATACTAGCAACTTTAGTAGGATTAGGTCTTTTTAAACATTAGGGTTTAATATATCCCTCTTCGCTGCACCTATAACAGGTAACTTTTTAATTATTATTCTAATAGGATTTCTAATCATTCCTAATAAATTTATTTTAAAAAATAGTAGCTTTTTTTAGATTCTATTTTTTCCTAAGATAACTAGTTTAAGGTTTCTTTAAATTAGAACTGCCTAGAAGTGTGGATTTAGCTCCTCTTTTCTATTAATTTCTAAATTTAAGGGCTTCTTAATATTAAGTAGCTAATTCTATAACTTCTTTTTAAGTCTCTAGAATTTCTAGAGCAAGCATTCTAATATAATAATAGAGGGATTCTCTTAGTTTTATAAAGAATTATAAAGCCCTTTATTACTTATTTTCTCTAGGGAAATGCTTTTTAAGTAAGTTAAGATAAATGTAAAAATCTCTTAGAGATTGTCCCTCTCTCTATTTAGCAAATTCTAGTTATTATACTAATCTAACCTCTCTATTCCTAGAATCCTTAATTAAGGTTAGGGTCTATTCTAGGAATCCTTCCTAATTATTCTTTTATAATTCCTTTTTCTCTAAATCTTCTTTTATAAATTAGTCCTAATATAAGCAGCAATTAAGTTCTATATAGTTATAAGCAAGAATAATCTTCTAATAAGCTTATTAATACTGTTTTAGTGCGCTATTAATAGCTTAATATAAGTT